>CAUYQV010154481.1:0-33542 GCA_963574575.1 Galagoides demidoff | reverse complement strand
GTAGGGCGCCGGCCCCATACACCGAGGGTAGTGGGTTTGAACCTGCTCTGGTCAAACTGCAGACAAAAAATAACTGGGCGTTGTGGTGGGCACCTGTAGTCCCAGCTACCAGGGAGACTGAGGCAAGAGAATCACCTAAGCCCAGGAGTTGGAGGTTGCTGTGAGCTGTGACACCACGGTACTCTACCAAGGGTAATAAAGTGAGACTCTGTCTCTACAAAATAAAAAATAAAAAAAAATATTTTGAAAGCCACTGCTTTTTGGATGAAGCAGGCCAGGCAAGCAAGTTCACTAAAGCATTTTAGGCTTAAACCTTCCCAGATACCCTCAGGAGGCAGTCACAGATCTGGTGGCAGGGATGTTTATTTAGTTGCTATGAGGACAGGGACAGGAGGTGTATCTTGCACTAACTATTGAACTTTCCTTAAACTCACTAAGCCCCTTGCCTTTGTTTTACCTACCCACACTGACACCCCACTTGAGGACTATGATGCCTATGAGTCAGTCAGTGACGTATGTTTTCAGACTTGAACCTGTGGCATTCTCAGCTTCACACAACATCTGTCTTATTACAAGGCACACAGCTGAGGGAAAAGAAAGTGAAACAAACTCAGAAGTTAAGTCCATTTTCTATGAAAATATATCCTCTTAGATCAGCAGTTCTCAACCTGTGGGTCGTGACCCACAGGAACGGTATTAAAGGGCCGCGGCATTGGGAAGGTTGCGAAACATTGTCTTAGAACAACATAAGGTGTTGTCTTTGCCTCTGATTACAACTATTACATTGATAAGTTTGAAAAGGAAATGGGAGCTGACTCCTTATGTGCCAAGTACTGTGTTACATACCTTCACACACACTTCCTTAACTAGGAACTCAGTTGGTCAACAATTATATCAACAGATACTGGCATTATTTTCAAATTGTGACCAATCTCTGTCTTTGGTGTTTACTGCAATCAATCTTCCCCCTGGGCCTACTGACAAATTTTCTGTCTGAAATCTTAAATATGGTAACCATAGTAATGAAGCAGAGAGAAGGAGAGATCTTAGAAATGCACGACAGATACGCCACCAAAAACAAAAACAAAGTCTCATCTGTTATTTTCCATTTTCCTTCTCTACTTTTTTCCTTTTGCAAGAGCTGCTTACATGAAGCTATAGCTGACGTGCTAATGAACAAACAACTGGTTGCAGTGAAAGTAGGAGAGAGCTAGGGCACAGATGATATACGAAACTGAATAATAAGCCAGAAAAATGGAGTATAAACTCTTTCTCTTGTTCATTCTGCTGCTTTGAATGTCCTTGGGAGAAGCAATAGGGAAGTGCCTCCTGATGGTTTACAGTGTTCACCTGCTTCAGTTACTGCTAATTTTAAAACAGAACCTACAGTCCATATTCATTAAAGAAGAGCTAGCTTACCAAGATCATTCGGATTCAGAAGGAAAAAACGCTGGCCAGAGAAAGCAGGTTTATAGTTTTTTCACCTGGAGAAATATGTTTGTTCTGCAGCTGTGCAAAGGAATGATGGGATGGCCCTCAGAGGTCTTTTTCCTCAGGACATGCCTCACTCACTTTCTGCTCAAAACCTCCTAACACTGCTCCAACTCACACCTGGGTGATTTCATCATGAACCTAACCTGTCTCTTCAAAGTTTGTAGGAAGGCAGCAAGGGCCAGACCAAACAGAGATCTGATCTATTGATTGAGTTCTCAGTTCTCAAGCTTATTGAGCCCCCCTGCAGAAACAAACAACTCACAAAACTTTGACTACAAACAGCATCGACTCCCCTCCCTCTGAGCTCCTTCCAGCAGAAATTGAGCAGTGGGAGGGAAGGGAGGGAAGAGAGGAAAGAAAGAAGTGGCTATTTGGAAGGTTGATATTATTGCTTGGAGCCTCTAGGGCCTAGGATATCAAAACTGGATATAATAAAGACAGGCCTCTGTAAACATTGTCTGTGGGCCTCCTTGAAAACTCATGACATTATCTTACAATAATTTTCTTATAGTAATTTTGTAAAGACATTTTCCATTTGTTTAAGCTGCACGAGTGGGTTTCTGTCCTTTGAAACAAATTTGCCATGATTAAGATGATTGAAAGGTACCACGTTGACAGAGGCAGTGCATCATGTGATGTTGTTACAGAAGGAATGTCATCTAAATTTCTTTTCATTGCACTAGCATAACATTACCTCTTTCCTAATACCTGGTGACCTGTGTGTTCCTTTACCATGGCAGATACTACATTATATTAAAGTCATTTTTCTATATTAGAGTTTCCCAACCACAGCAATGTTGACATTTGAGGCTAGATAATTCATGCTTTGTGGTGGAGACTGTCCTGTGCATTGCAAGATGTTTAGCAGCATCCTGGCCTCTGTCCACTAGATGCCAAGGAAACACCTTCTCCCTAACTGTGACAACTAAAAATGTCTGCAAACATTGCCAAATGTCCCCTAGGGAGCAAAACTGACCCCAGTTGAGAACCATTGTTCTTTCTACATGTTTTAGACCTCCTCCCCTAATCCCACACTGACTACAAGTGCAGGCCTTTGTCTATTTTATCCTTGTTACTTCCCAGTGTTTGATATTATAATGATCACTCTTAATTGAAGAAAACTATATTAACTTGCATTAAAATGGTGTTTTGTAGCTAAAAACCTGGAATACCAGTGTATCTGTATCCATCTGGGTTTCATCAGGAAAATAGAGACACTAAAAGTATTACCAAATAGTTTAATACAGAAATTAGAAATTAAGGTTTATATGAATGGAGGAGGAGTAACCAGGGGAATGAAAGTTTAAAAAGCTAAAAGATGGGACTTTAACATGAAGTTCTTGGTGGAAAAGCAGATGTTCAAAAAAAAATCTGAGAAGCCACAATATCTAGCTACAAAAGTAAGATTATAAAGTGAGAGTCCACAGAAAGATTTGGAATAACACTGTGTTTAATAAAGCAGCCTCATCTGGCCCCCACCAACTCCCCATACTGCCTCCCTTCCACCTTCCAGATCTTTTAAGTTTCTCTCACTGGCAAACCCTAACCAGGAACCAATCAAGAAAAGGATGCTGGGAAATGCTCTTCCCAGCCTTAGGCAGGGGCTTCTACAGAAGTGGTGGTGCCAGGTAAACAACAGATAATCCTACACACAATAACCCCCTTGACATCAGTGTGTAAATGTATACAGAGACTGAAGCATGCTAATGGCCTGAGACTTTGGCAGTCAGGATTACCGAAGTTATAAAGCAAGCAAGTGCTTAGTGTGTTTTGTCATTGATGGTATGGTTGTTATTATCTTGAGTTTAGCACTGAGTTCATCCTCCAATCACCTGTCCCCTCCAGTTTCAACATTCACTTTGTACTTTGAACAGATGGAAAATGATGTTAATAATCGAACAGCTCATATTTCAGATGGAAGATGTTCACCTTCATGCTTCTTAGAATTTAGTGTGTCTTTTGAGCACTCTAGCTAGAGCAGAATTGACAGAAACAGCTAGGAAAGAATTTCCATATGCAAGGCATTGCTTCCCCCTTGAGGAATTGAAATATCATAACCAAGTTATTGATTTCTAAACTACCCTGTAAGAATATAGCTGACATTAAATGAAAACATTTCTGCTGTATAGATTTTGAGCAGAAAACCAAATGATCATTTTTAAAGAATTACTTCTAGTCCCTTAAAAATATGGTAATGTAGGTGAGATGTAGTCCAAAATACAGTGAAGTCTATGTTTCACTATAGAAAATTAGAATTAACATATGTTTAATACATTAAAAACATATAGACTTCAAAGATTTCATGTCCCATGAAGTTTAGAAAATTTACTACCTGGTCCTTTACAGAATATGTGTGCCTACTCCTAGGTTCGAGGGAGAACAGCAAGAGCTGTGATCTAAGAAGTAAAGGATTACAAGGACTTGTGAGGTGAGAGCCACTGGAGAGTTTTGAGCTGAAGAAGACATATCTGAACTTGCAATTTAACAGGATGCTCCTAGTTACTATGTTGAGAATGATGTTATTACTGGGAGAGAGGGTCTGAAGTCAGAGGACCATATAGGAGACTATTGTGATAATTCTGGCGAGAATGATTCTGATGAGCCACTAAGGGGTGGCTCAGACAAGGATGTAGAGTTGGAGGATGGTAAGAAATGAATAGATTCCAGTTTAAAACTTGAGCTAATTCAATGTCCTGATGATAGATATGTTGTATAACCCTACATAGGTGCAAGGAACACTAGAAAATGCAGTCTCTCCATATGCTTCCATGTGACCAGCTAAAACAGGGATTCTCAAGTCAGGGTGAATTTTTTTCCTCAAAGAGACATTAGGCAATGTCTGGAGACACTTTTGTGTCACAACTCAGGGGACTTCTGCTATTGGCATCTAGTGGGTAGAGCCCAGGGATGCTGCTAAACATCCTCAAATGCAAAGCTCAGTTTCCAAAAGCAAATAATTATCTGGCTCCAATGTCAATATCCTGCAGTGCTTAACTTAACCCTGAACTAAAGGAAGGTCCACCATTAGGAGAAAAACTAAAATATGGGTTTTGAGGGATAACCAAGAGTCACAGCCCAGATCAACTCCCTATGCTGTCACCTCAGCCATATATAGGCTGTGGCAACCTCAGTTCAGGATTTCTGCTCATATCGCAACAGAGTTCTGTTCGTTCTCCCTTGCCCACTTATTTTTATCCTGTTACAGGGGGTGAAGTTTATTATGAATGAGAGGTCGTATTGCCATTTTATTTTTATGCAGAGGCTTGTAAAAACAAGATGTATAAGCAAGCCAATGAAGGAGATTTTGTGTAGTGATAGCTAACTCGTACACCACATCACAGTGCAGGCATTAATTTAAGAGATTTGCGAAGAGAATGATGTATTAATTAGAATTTAAAGACTTAAAATCGATGTTTTGTGATAACCCTAGATTTATGGGGATTTTACTTTCTTTGCCAAATCCAAATAAATGGCATATGAGATCAAATACTCTGATGTTATGCAAGTATTCCTTAGTCTTTTGCTATGGGAAATACCTGATAGGTCTAATTTACTTGGTGAAATATTTGACTATCTCTAATATATACTGACTTTTCATTTACCTAGCTGCAGTATTTTGAATTACAAATATATGCATAAATTAAAAATGTTTGTATTCTAGAGTGTCTGTCTATTCTATTTATTTTCTTTGAAAAGAATTATGCATTTTCTTCAAAGGATGAATCTAATTTTCACACTACCTGGATGCTCACTAGCTTAACACTAGGCAAAAAAATGGGAAGTTTCAAATATAGATCATAAATACCTCAGTTTTTGAGTGACACTGTTGACTTTAAGTTTGTTCTAATTTTATATAAATCCAATATGCAAAAATAAGCCAAATAAAAAGTAAGCAAGGAATGATTTTTCATATCACAAAAGACTCTTTTCTACCATTCATACAAGTATTTACTATATAAGTATTCAATACAGGGAGATTCATCCAAGTGTTGCCCTAGATACTGGGGATATCAAGATATGTGAGACTGGGTCCCTGCACTTGAAAGTTACATGAAAGAGGCAGACGAGTAAACAGCTGAGTATAATATGATACAGAGGTTCCATTGTGGAGCATGTGCCAGCTGCCACAGGAGCTTAAGAGAAATCTATGGCCCAAGTTCACAGGTCAAGCAAAAACATTCTGAATGGGATAATGGCAGAGTGGAATCTTGAAGGACATGAAAGAGCTTGCCAGGCAAAAAGAGATGATGGGTATTCTAAACAAAAGGAAGCAGTTGAACATACTCAAAGGTCATTAAGTCCCATGAGAGAAGTAAGTATAAGACAGGACATGGGGGTCCATGGCATAGTTACTAGCAGATGAGAAACTATTGAAAAGTATTAAGCCTGGGAACGGAAGCAGGGGACTAATGATGTGGATTCTGGTACAGCAGAAGGCAGAGAATAACCTCATAATTTGTGGGGCCCAGTACAAAATGAAAAAACGTAGACCCTGGGTTCAAAAATTATTATGAGTTCCAATATGGCTATTATAGAGCATTAAACCATGCATAGGATCCTTTTAAGCACTGGCCCCTGTGTGACTACATAGTATGTACACCCACAGAGCTGAACCTGGCAGAAGGTATTAGGGCAGGTGTAAGAGGAAGACATTAAGATCTTTATTTGCATACTATCTACTTCTTGGTTGGGAAGAAAAGTCTTAAACATATTAACCAGCTAGAAATTAGTCTCAAGGAAACATACCAGCCAGTATTATAGTCCTATATTCACAAACTCAGAAAATGGCCAAATGTCCCATCTCTTCATTTTAAAGATGAGGAGATGGAAGAGCAAAAATACAGAGGGACTGTCCCAAACTCACAAATTTGGGAAGTGGTAAAGATGTGAATTCAATCCAAGCCTTCCATATTCTAGCCCAGTAATTTCCTCTGCTCCTCCGTGACATCCAGGTTATGGAATCTGAAGTGAGAGGGATGGGAGGGAAATTCTTTTATGGGGGAAGGTTGATCCAGAGACTACAGAAAGGACTGCAATTAGCAAAGAGAGAGATATGTGCTAGGAAGCAATAGCTGTCCCTCTCATCGCCCAGCAAGCACTACTTTTCTGAGCCCTTACTCAGAATCAGAAGGATCATTTCCAAACAAAATGACTATAACCCAGGCAATGTACTAGGAAATAGGGCTATAGAGATGACAGGCAACCAGGACCTTACTCTCTGTTGAGTGAAAATAATAGAAATCAGCTATCAAAATCCAGAATCTTGGCTCGGTGCCTGTGGCTCAATCGGTTAAGGCGCCAGCCACGTACACCTAAGGTGGTGGGTTCAAATCCCCAGCCCGGGCCTGCCAAACAACAATGATGGCTGCAACCAAAAAATGGCCTAGGCGTTGTGGCAGGCGCCTGTGGTCCCAGCTACTTGGGAGGCGGAGGCAGGAGACTCGCTTGAGCCCAGGAGTTGGAGGTTGCTATGAGCTGTGATGCTATGGCACTCTACCCAGGGGGGATAGCTTGAGGCTCCGTCTCAAAAAAAAAAAAATCCAGAATCTTTGACCACCTATTCTCAACAATATCTCTCATATTATACTCTATTCAGTTCTCTATGCCTGTCCCCTCAAAAAAAAATACCCACAGTGTCCAAAGTTTAAGTGGATATTACTCATCACTGTGCTTCCAGAGCCAAGTCCAATGCCTCCCTATAATAGGAGCTTCTTCATTCAACATTACTGCTGATGGTTGATAAATAATAGATCAATAGATTTGGTATAAACCTTCATGTGGAGGGCCTGGCTATAAAAAAAGTTTTTAATTCATCAAAGCAAGAGAAGCAGGGTCGGGTATAGCTAAGAGATACTTCTCCCATTCACTTTTTATCCCTCTGCCAATTTCTTCACTTAAAAAAGTAATCAAAACATAGATGTCAAGTACTCTACCTGGGGTTAATTCTTATAGACAATGCCATATGGGGTTTTTCCTCTCACTGATCATTTTAAATTGAAATAATTAAACTACCTCATAGGACAGCGATTCTCACTTTTCTAACCGGGACAGTTTTTTTTTAATTTTTTTTATTAAGTCATATACACATAGATCATATACATTAATGCATTTATGGGGCACAATGTGCTGATTTTATATACAATTTGGAATGCTTAGATCAAATTAGTTAATATAGGGTTTCACCTCATTTACTTAATTATTGCGTTAAGACATTTAAATTCTATACTTAGATTTGACATGTACCCTTGCAATATGCTCCATAGGTGTGGTTCCACTGTTTACCCTCCCTCTATAAACCTGATCTAATATTTACTTGTGGATATCATTTTTTCTCTTTTTTAGTTTAGATTGATTTTCCTAAAACTGTATACAATTGCAAACACATCTGACTCTATGAAATGTAGATATCATAGAAAAAGTTAAGTATAAATCATTTTATTTTATTTTTTTTAATGTCTCTCCTTCACTTTCGTCTTTTTTTTTTTTATTATTATTATTCTTAGTTTTTTGCAGCTTCTTGGCTGGGGCTGGGTTTGAACCCGCCACCCTTGGCATATGGGGCTGGCACCCTACTCCTTGAGCCACAGGCTCCACCCAAATCATTTTATTTTGACCAAATCATGATTCAAGTGAGCTTGAGTTTACTAGCTACTGGAATATATATCTATAAAGTGAAAAAAATCCACTAAGCAATAAACAAGGATTTATTAAGGATTTATTGAGCATATATTAGGTATTCATTTCCGAATCCAGTTTCAAAGAGATTGCCCACTAATTTATCCCTCTGGTATGGTTCAGATACTTAGTTTGAAAGGAAGCACATGTGTGTGGTTTTGTAACAGAGAAGAGACTGGCAGATGAGTAAATGTGGTTCTCTGAAATCATGCCCCTGAGAATGTCATCGGGTATGACATTAGTCTCCGGCTATTACATCATTACTGAGATGAAGTTAAGATGTTTGTTTTTCAAACAGGAGTTGCATACCCTATTAACATGTCATTACACTACAGTGCTGCTAGTTCTCTGGTGACATGATTCCTAAGACACGGTAGATGCTGCAACCTTGGGCAGTGATGATATATCTCAGGAGGCTAAGAGAAGAGAAAGGCAGCTCATTGAAGGGAGGGCCAATGGCCATACTTGTTCACTCACATGTCTGGCACCTAGGCTGGAGAACTAGGACTGCTAATCAGAGTTTACACAGGGCCTTTCCATTTGCCTTGACTTCCTGACAGCATGGCAGCCTCAGGGTGGTTAGACCTTTTGTATGTTGGCCCAAGACTCCAAGGACAAGTGTGCTAGTGAACAGGGTAGAAGCTGTGTCTCCTTTTATGAATTATCATTGGAAGCCATACAGTGTCACTTGCATTATAGTCCATTAGTTACAAACAAGGCGCAGCCTACTTAGATTCAAAGGGAGAGGACATAACCCCCTACAGACCCCCAAATTTCAGTATGAGATACCTCAAAGCCACATTGAAAAAACCACATGGATAGGAGATATTGTTATTAGCCATATTTGACAAATATATTTTGCCACAGTCTCCCCTCTTTCCACAACAATTCACATCCTTCCAATACTTGCAAAACATATTTATCCCCTTTCCCAAGACCTACAATATTAAATGCATGCCTACAAAAATAGTAAAATAGAGAGCTGGTATTTTTTTGTTACTGGTATTTTATTTTCTAGATAAGGGTAGATAATTAATGACTTACAAAAGGCTTTCCTGGCTAAAACACTGATTGCAGGCATTGAACTAAAACCCAGCTCAACCTGAAGAATGGGGGAAAATATTTGCAAACTATTCATCCAATAAGGGATCAATATCCAGAATATATGAGGAACTTGAACAACTCCATAGCAAGAAAAATAATCTGACTTAAAAACAGCCAAAGGATGTGAATAAACATTTCTCAAAAAAAAGACATAAACAAATAGCCAATAAGTATATGAAAAATGGTCAACAACACTAATCATCAAGGAAATGCAAATCAAAAGTATAATGAGATATCATCTCACCACAGTTAACAGTTAAAATGGCTGTTATTAAAAAGAAAATAACAAATGCTAGTAAGGATGCAGAAAAAAGAGAACTCAGATACACTGACTGTTGGTGTAAATGTAAAGTAGTACAGCCATTAGAGAAAATGCAGAGATTCCTCACTATCATATTTTCCTACAATCCCCCTACTGAGTATATATCCAAATGAAAAGAAATCAGTATTTTGAAAAGATAGCTGCACTCTCATTTTTTTTTGCAGCACTATTTATAATAGGCAAGATACAGAATCAACCTACATGTCCATCAATGGATAAATTAATAAATAAAATGTGGTATATACACAGAATGAAATACTATTCAGCCTTAAAACAGAACAAAATCCTGTCATTTGTGGCAACATGGATGAGCCTCAGGGACATTATGTTAAGTAAAATAAGTCAGGCACAAAAGAGGAATACCGTATGTTCTCACTCATTTGTAGAAGCTAAATAAAGTGGATTTCACAGTAGAGAGTACAATAGTGGTTACCAGAGATTGGGAAGGGTAGGGGAGATGCAGAGATAGAGAAAGGTTGTTTAATAGATAAAAAATTAGACCTAGAGGGCAGTGCCTGTGGCTCAAAGGAGTGGGGCGCCAACCCCATATATTGGAGGTGGTGGGTTCAAAGCCAGCCCTGGCCAAAAACTGTAAAAAAAAAAAAAAAAAACGGAAACAAACAAACAAACAAAAATTACACCTAGATAGGAGGAATAAGTTCTAGTGTTCTATAGCACTCTAGTAAACAATAGTTTATTGTCTTTTTTCCAAATAGCAAGAAGGGAGGAATTTGAATATCATCAACATAAAGAAAAAGTTTGAGGTTATGGATATATTAATTATCCTAATTTGATCATTACCCATTACATACATGTATTGAAATATCATACAGTACCCCATAAATATATACAATTGACAATTATATGTCAATTACCATATAAACAACCCTATGTGCCCACAGGAAAGAAAAACATAAGTATAGTTTATTGAGAGGGAGAGGAGAAGAAGATGAGGGGAGTAGGGGAGGAAGGGTGATTGGTGGGATCTCACCTAATATGCAAAATATGAGCTCTTCACATCCCCTGGGTGAAGAGCTCAACTACAGCTTAAACTTTACCTTAGAAATGAAAACAATATAACCTCAAAATTTGTACTCTCATATCAATCTGAAATAAAACAAAAATTGATGCAGTTCAAAACCCAGGTTGTCATCATCTGAGACAGATGAGGCACCTCCAGTTAAGCACATTGGGTAAATTTCAATATGAAAATCTGCAAACCGAACTGGAAGAGTACCGAGTAGCAGAGCCAGATGCACTGTAACCATTATCCAGGGACCTGCAAGAGACTACAAGAAAAGATAGAGAAGGTTTTTCTCACAGGAGAAAAAGCCAATTCTATATTAAAATGTTATCAAAGAGCTAACAGACTTTTTGAAGAAATACGACAAAGTAACATAAAACATAAGTGCAAAAAAGTGCACATTTGAAGAAGCATGAAAAGCTTTTGAAAATAATGAAAAAACTAAGTAATCACTAATTGCCTTCAGAGAGGAGAACTATGTGGCTTTAGAACCATGTGAACATATTACCTATTGAGAAAATTTTTTGAACTTTTAGGAATAATTTTAATGATAATTGAATCACGGTAGTAGCTAAACACACAAAAGGTTACCATTACCAAACCAGAAACCGTGAAGAGTTCTTGGAAGATAGGAAGAACAGATATTATCAGATTTCTTAACTCTGAAAAATTGGAAAAACTACAACAGAAAATCAAAGTTCATCCCAGGAAATTTCAAGAACAGATTCAACAAAATTGAAGCACTGCAGAAAGACTTCAGTCTACTCTGAGAGCAGATCTGCCCACCCTGCCCCTGTCCTTACTGGCCCTCCATCCTCCACCTCCATTTTCTGCCCTAATCACAATGGGCATAAGCATCACCAGCATTTGACTCTCTCACGTCTCCCCAAACCACATTGGAAATATAGTAAATTAATTGACCAGGAAAGCACACAAATTAGAGAAGGGGTTGAAATAACTACAGAACTGTACAGCAGAAGGGAAATAACAGGAAAGCATACATCTACCTAGAACCCAGCTGTACCAAAGGCTTTCAATGCCAGAGAAATGTCATGCTTTTGGCATTTGAGATAGTTTCTATCATATCTTCAAGACGCAAACCATTATCGCCAAAGGAGAAGATCACTCCCTAATTGACTCTCCCCATTCCCATTCCAGAGAGAAGCCTATTAGTGAAAGGACATCACAACTGTAGATCAGATCCATGCTAATTACTCAGTTAGCAGAGGTGTTCTTGATTTCAAACCACAAATAGACAAAGGTTTACCAGATATTTGAGGAAACTGAAGAGGAAGTCATGAGAAACAAAATTTATTCCGGAGGGGGGGAAAGATAAAACACAGGAAACAAGAAAAGATAAAAATTCATCTTCTTAGAATTTTAAAGAAGACGCTAGATTTACAAAATGAGAATAGGCTACTACAGAGAAGAATAAGAGACCAAGACAAAATCTTTGCACACTAGAACTGTTATTGAAAAATTAAAAATTCAATAGAGCCCGGACAGCGCCACATCTCCCTGCTTGCAAGTCCGACTCTTGAATTCCAGCCGAACAATGCCTGCGCCCCGCCCCCAGTACAGCTTCCGGCTCCCACTACCACTTCCGCCTCCAACGGCTTTAAGGCTCACTTCCGCTAGCTTACCCGACAGACCTCCGCCATTTGCCTTGAGGTTCCTGTCGCCTTCATCGCCTTCACCGCTTCCACTGCCTAATCTACAGCCTGAGCCTGATCCCGGCACCACCCACCATGGCCACCGCACCCTCCCAGATGCGCCAGAACTACCACCTTGACTGTGAAGCCGGCATTGACCGCCAGATCAACTTGGAGCTGTACGCCTCCTATGTGTACATCTCGATGGCTGCCTATTTCGACCGAGACAACGTGGCCCTGAAGCACTTTGCCGGCTACTTCCTACACCAGTCTGGGGAGCATAAGGAGCGTGCTGAGGCCCTGATGGAGCTGCAGAACGAGCGCGGAGGCCATATCCGCCTTCATGACATCATGAAGCCCGACGGTGACGACTGGGAGAGTGGCCTGCAGGCCATGGAGTGTGCCCTCCACCTCCAGAAAAATATCAACCAAAGCCTCCTGGACCTCCACCAGCAGGCCAGCGACAAGGGCGACGCGCAGCTCTGCAGCTTCCTGGAGACCAACTATCTGCACGATCAGGTCAAGACCCTGAAGGAGCTGGGTGGCTACCTCACCAGCCTGCGCAGCCTGGGGGCTCCTGAATCCAGCCTGGCCGAGTACATCTTCGACAAGCTCACCCTGGGTGGCAGCAACAACGAGAACTGAACTGGGACTGTCCCTACAGCCACAGGTCCTTCCCTGGGGCCCTTTCAGAGCATTACTTAAGTTTTTCGTTCCTGTTTTACCATTGTTTCAAATAAAGTTATCTTGTTCTTAAAGCAAAAAAAAAAAGAATAAAAAAAATAAAGCAAATAAATAAATAAAATAAAACAAAATAGGCCCAGTGCCTGTCGTTCAGCGGCTAGGGCGTCGGCCACATACGCTGAGGCTGGCTGGTTCGAGCCTGGCCTGGGCCGGCCAAAAGTAGCCAGGTGTGGTGGCACCCGTAGTAGGTGTTGCGGGGTGGGGGGAGGGGCTGTAGTCGGTGTTGTGGGAAGACGCCAGTAGTTGGCGTTGCGGGGTGGGGGGGGGGGCCTTGCGGGGGCAAGCACCCGTAGTCCGTGTTGCGAGGTAAGGGGGCATCTGTAGGCGGCGTTGGGGGTGAGGGGCCTGTACTCGGCATGTGGGAGGGCACCAATAGTTGGCGTTATGAGGTTGGGGGGCTCCGTAGTCAGCGTTGGGGGAAGTCCTGTACTCGGCGTTGTGGGAGGGCGCCAGTAGCCAGCCTTGTGGCGGGTGCCAGTAGTCCCAGCTACTTGGGAGGCTGGGGCAAGAGAATCACGGAAGCCCAAGAGTTGGAAGTTTCCGTGAGCTGTGACACCATAGCATTCTACACAGGGGGACATAGTGAGACACTGTCTCAAAAAAATAAATAAATAAAATAAACCTGTGAACTAAAGAGACAAGGTTATCTTTGCCATTTACTCAGCAGATAATGTGGGGATATGCATGGGATAACTGCTATAGACTCTCCCATTCAAAAACAAGGGAAAGGAAAGATACATAACAACCACTGTTTAATGGGAAGTCTGAAATCTGGAAAGGTCCATGTTGGCAGATCTTTGATTGAGGGATATGTCCCTTTGGAGTTGTTTTTTCTGGTTTTTGGCTCTGCTCTCTGGGCTCTTAGTCTGCTATTTTTTTTTTAATTTTTCCACAAGTGGCTCTTGTTTGCCATGCAGTAACCCTTTTAGCCTATTTCATGTCCATAAAAGATCAGGAGTCGGGTGGCGCCTGTGGCTCAAAGGAGTAGGGTGCTAGCTCCATATACCAGAGGTGGAGGTTTCAAACCTGGCCCTGGCCAAAAACTGCAAAAAAAAAAAAGTCAGGAGTCTAAAGCTGTCTTTCCTTTCCTTTCCCTTTCCTTTCTTTCTTCTTTTTTTTTTTTTTAACTGTTGGGGATTCACTGAGGGTACAAGAAACCAGGTTACACTGATTGCATTTGTTAGGTAAGGTCCCTCTTATAATTCTGTCCTGCCCCCAAAAGGTGTGTCACACACTGAGACCCCCACCCCCCTCTCTCCTTCCCTCTGTCTGCTCTTCCCTTCCCCCAACCCACACCTGTACTAGGTCATTAATTGTCCTCATATCAAAATTGAGTACATAGAATTCTTGCTTCTCCATTCTTATGATGCTTTACTAAGAATAATGTGTTCCACTTCCATTCAGGTTAAAACAAAGGATATAAAGTCTCTATCTTTTTAATGGCTGAATAGTATTCCATGGTATACATATATCACAGCTTGTTAATCCATTCCTGGGTTGGTGGGCATTTAGGCTGTTTCCACATTTTGGCAATTGTAAATTGAGCTGGGATAAACAGTCTAGTGCAAGTGTCCTTATGATAAAAGGGTTTTTTTCCTTCTGGGTAGATGCCCAGTAATAAGATTGCAGGATCAAACAGGAGGTCTAGCTTGAGTTCTTTGAGGGTTCTCTATACTTCCTTCCAAAAAGGTTGTATTAGTTTGCAGTCCCACGTCTTTGTTATTTTCAATCCAAAACAGATACAATTTCTTAAAAATTTTGGGGGGTTATGATCAGATTAATAAACTGTGGTAGATGTATACCATGGAATACTATTCAGCTATAAAAAGCTGAAGAGACTTTACATCTTTTGTATTTACCTGGATGGAGTTGGAGAACATTCTCTTTAGTAAAATATCACTAGAATGGAAAAGCAACTGTCCAAAGTACTCAATGCTAATATGAAGCCAGTAAATGTACTAATATATCCCCACACAAAAGAATAACTCAATTTAATTCAAGTGGGGGAGAGGGGACGGGGAATGGTGTGCTCTCACCTATGGGCACAATGTAAAAGTATATGGCACATTTCCTGGGTGAAGGGCACAACTACAACAGGGACCTTACCTAATAAATGCATTGTAACCTCATGGTTTGTACCCTCATATGAATCTGAAACAACAATAACAAAAAACCTTTGGGGGCTTTCTTGTGTATCAATTTATAATTCCCTTTGTTAGACAAAAGCTATACCCAGAAATCTCTCCAAGATAAGCCCAGTTTCAGTTAGGAGGAATAAGTTTTAGAGATCTATTGCATAGCAAGTTGACTGCAGTTAATAATAATATATTGTATATTTCAAATCTGAAAGAGTAGATTTTAAATGTTCTCATCACAAAAAATGTTAAGTATGTAAAGTAATAGACATGATAATTAGCTTGATGTAATCATTCTGCAATGAAGTATATCAAAATATCACATTGTACTTCATAAATATATATGATTATTATTTGTCAATTTGAAAAAAGATAAGCCCTTGTTACTTGAGGCTCCTGAGGAGGTTGTTATGGCTCAACACCATTAATGTTCTTCAAAGCTTATTGTTTAAAGGAGAGAATCTCCAAGCCATGTTCTTATCCTTATCAGGCCTATTATCTGTCTGAAAGAGCTTATGAGGTGCTTCTTTAGATATTTTTCATGTTTTAACAAAGAACTTTACAGTCTCACTCTGGATATGGTCCTTCCCCAAGGCCCATTCTTATTTGAGGACTCTTTACAGGCTGAAAAGACTTATTTCAGATCCTTTACATTTCCTCCAACTTCTACTTGGACACTTAGTGGCTTATTCTTCAGTTCTTCTTTGTCATCTCTCATACTTGTTTGGTATCAGCAAAAAGCCAAATAGTGTCCTCAGTTCTGTACCTGGAAATCTCCTTAGCTAGATCATCAGTTTTATCATGTATGTTTTCTATTTTCCACATGACTACAGGAAATAGTGTTAGTAAACTTCTCACCATTCTCCAGCTTTCAATAACAACTCCTTTCCTCGCCTCCCAGTTTTCCAACAATCTTCTTGAGGTCCATCCAGCTTTTGCCTCCTGCCTGGTCCCCAAAACCTGACACGATGTTTAGGCTTAGTATCAATTATGTATGTATCTATTACTGCATAATCAATCATCCAACATCTTAGTAGCCTAAAACAATGAGCAGTTCCTTGTCTCCACACTTTGGGTGTGTCAAGAATTTGGGAAGATCTCAGCTGGGCAGTTCTGGCTCTGGGTCTCTTCTTTAGGTAGAGTCAGACAGTAGCTGGAGCTAGAAAAGCTGAGAGATGGCCAGGCCTCTTTCTCTCTTCATGTAGTCTCAGGGATTCTCCATTTTATCATTCCACATGGGCTAATTTGGGCTTTTTACACCATGATGTTTTCAGGGCAGCTAGACAGCTGACATGGCAATTCATGGTTCCAAGGACAAGTTGCCACAAACTACATTGAACCTCATTGCTTTTTATGACCTAACCTCAGAAGTTACTTAGTGTCATTCTACCATATTCTATTGATAAGGAACAAGTCACAAACCAATTCAGCCTCAAGGGAAAGGAAGATAACACCCCATGTCTCAATGAAAAGAGTGTCAATGATATTATATATTGTAGGAAAAGCACATGGGATTGTTGTGGCCATCTTTGGCAAACACGATGTAATACAGGCTGTGACTTCTATATGACAGATGGAAGCATGCAGAGGAGAAAGAAGAGGGAACTGCTTCTTCTTTTTGCTTTGCCAATATGCTACTATGTCATCCATAGCCCAGTTTGGAAGGGCCCTGTAGGATGAGTGTGGGGGATCCCATCGGATGTCCCAAACCATGGCTACTCCTTAAAGTTTGCTTTGGAATATTCAGCTGATCTGCAGAATGGCACTTATAATTTCATTTTATCCTCAGCATTAGAGTATTTATTATGAATACAAAATTATTTTCAAGTGTTGCAATATCTGGGAAGAAGTAGATGAGTATTTAAAGAGAATTTTAAGTGTCTTGGCTAATGATTGATTTTAGCATAAGTCACCTTCAGTATTTTTATGCCTTACAACAGTTTTGGATAGAAAAGATTGCTGGTCATGCATTATCATGTAACCAATTGTGTATCTCCAGGTGAGATCTCCTCTTTTACAGAATGTCCATGTAATCACCTAGCCCGTGTCTCCATTTGAATGTCTAAAGGGTACCTCAATCACATTATCTTTCCCCAACCTAATATGTGCTCTTTTAGTATTTTCTTTCACAGTAAATGGCACTACTGTCCATATAATGCTTTAAGTTGGAGGTTAACCTTGACAGCTTCCAGTCCATCTCTAAAACCTATTGAGTGTCCCTCCATAACTCAAACTGGCACATTGCTTTATACCTATACCACTACCACTAGTAAAAATCTTTATCCTCTTTTATCTTGACTATTTGTGTAGCTTTCTAACTAGTTTTCCTAGTTAGAAGACTCACTTTGCCTTCTTCCACAGAGTCATCCACATTGCAACCAAAGCAACTTATTTTAATATGCTAATCTGATTATCTCATACAATCTCCACTAAAAACCTGCACTGTTTCCACTTCATTCTTAAAGCTCCATATAGACACAGTGCTATACAAGGCCCTATATAATTTAGTCCCTGAGTCATTTCTGAAAACTGATTTCACCCCACTTTCGCCCTGTATTCTAGGCCTCAACTGCATCCTTCAATTGCAATAAACTCTCCCATTTCAGACATCTCCTAAACCTGCCTTTACCTCTATAATGTTTCACATTTTTCAGATCTCTAATGAACTATTCCTTCCTCAGGGAAAATCTTTTCTTATCTGTCAGATTAGACCAGGACCCCCTGTAATAAGCTCTCATAGCATCCTATTTTTCTCCAGAGCCCTTAACATGGTAATTATGCTTTCCTATGGTTATTTTATTAATATTTGCTTTCCTTTCAAGGTTGTAAACTCTTTGAAGGTAAGAACCAGATCTATTTTGCTCTATCCTAGATTCTCAGCACATGGCACAGTGCCTGGCACCACTGTAGGCCTTTTCTGACCACTCAATCCAAAACATTCACTTCTCTGACATTCACCTCTCTTAAGTCTGTTACCTCAGTTGTTTTTCTTTAAAGCACCCATTATTATCTCTGTGTATGACTCATGTACGTATATATCCCCATATATATGTATGTATATATGTTCATATGGATATGTATATGTTTGTGTATATATGATTTGTTCACTTGCTACTGTCTTTCCCCTCTAGAACGTAAAGGCCAAAAAAATCAGAGACTTTCATCTTCTTGTTCATTTCTGGATCTCCACTATAACTGGCTCATAATAGGTGTCTAGTAAATATTTATTTAAAACATGAAAATGAATGGTAGGTACTTGAGAAGTAAATCCCAGAAGTTCCTTCTTTAAAAATCAATGACAAAAATATACTGCATTACAAAAGCATATTACATTAATATGCTTTTATTGTAGAAGAATTGTTTTTCACCATCTGCCCAAAATGACATTTTGACAGTTTTATTCATTTCATCACATGCCATTAAGCAACAAAGGGATATATTTGGTTTACTTTATTTCCACTTTGTTGATCTACAAATCTCAATCAGACTCTTCATCCATAATCTTAAATGAAAACCATTTGGGGGTTGATAGAGGCAAAAATTCACACAAATCAAATACTTCTGGAGTCTTTGGAATCAGATGACTTGGGAATTAAACAGACCTACATTTGAATCTTAGCTGCAACATTTATTAGCAATGTAACTGTGGGAAGCCATATAAATTCTCTTGACTTCAGATTTCACAGGAAACATATGACTTGCAGTCAGTTTGGTGATAGGATGGACTATAGATTTAAGTTCATGATACAAGGTCATAATCAATAAATGTTATCTATTTATTATGCATATCTACCTCCAAGTCCCCTTGACAAGAGGAAATTGAGGCCCTAGAATTGAAGAGAATTTCCCATGGCCATTCTTTTTACATCTAGGTGATGGACATTTCCCAGGTTGGTGATTAAACATCATCTAGCCATCATTTGTCCTGGGGACTTTTTCAGCAAAAACCCACTGTATTTGGACTCACACTGTTTTCTAAGGAGGGCTGGAGAGTCCATTATGCCCTTCAGTTCCAACTGAGATGTTTCTCATTCCAACAGAGGGGACACTCAATCCAATCAAAGAATCTGAGTGAGAAATACAATGGAAAGAATTTTTCCCTATCCTAGTTTTTAGGATTCCTCTTATTTTTTCCTCTCTAGGGCATAAAAGAAAAATCAGAAATATGGATTCTACTAAACTATTTTATTTCATAAGTACCATTTCTTTAATTATATTGAAATATTTTGGTTATGACAATTTACTACAATGCAATTCTGGTGAGCTTTAGGTTCAATTTTACAAGTAGACAAGAAATATATCAAACACAAGAATGAGTAAGTTTTATAGCAAGTAAAACTGATGTATACAATAATTAAAATTAGGGCTCAGCGCCTGTAGCTCAGTGGCTAGGGCACGGGCCATATACACTGGGGTGGCAGGTTCTAACCCAGCCAGGGCCTGCCAGACAACAATGACAACTACAACAAAAAAATTGCTGGGCATTGTGATGGGTACCTGCAGTCCCAGCTACGTGGGAGGCTGAGGCAAGAGTTTGAGGTTACTATGAGCTGTGATGCCATAGCACTCTACCCAGGGCAACATAGTGAGACTCTGTCTCAAAAATAATAATTAAAATTAGATAATAAATCTGAAGCAAATTGCATAGTGCCATGACAGTGCTTCATACAGCAGACAGGATTTTAAGGAAATATTATCAACGTGGGATTCATTAAATAAAATTACATAATAAAAATAACTTTGACCAGATGATTTATTTTATGTGGGTATCTGACTAGTCGTTGAATAACAAACAAAATAGGGTCAGCTAGAAGTATTTACTGTTCAGTTACTGAAGATAGTAGATAATGGATAATTAACTAATTAGATTCTTGCCGAATTAGAAAAAAATGGAGATTATATGCTTAAAATTCTTTCCTTACTGGAGGACTTGACTCTCTCTATGAAGATGCTCATCTGAGCTATGCCTACAGATTGTTCTTTATTTTAGCTTCAATTTATCCATGACTCAAGCTCTTCTTCATTTTGCCCTTATGTAGGAGTCTTACCATATTAGCATAACATTTTATTTTGAACCTGCTAGAAAGTCCTCTATCATAGCACAAAAATTTCAAACTGGTTTCAGTTACATTTTTTTTATTAAATCATAGCTGTGTATATTAATGCAATCATGGGGTACAGTGTGGTATTTTCATATACAATTTGAAATATTTTCATCAAACTGGTCAGTTATGTTTTCTGAATCAAAACAATACCCTTCGATGTTTATAATTTAAGGTTCTATATTTAAAAGGCATTGAGCAAGTCATAATGGTAAACAAAAAGATCCTTAAACTATTATTCATACCTCTCATATGTGAAAAATTATATGGATAATTTCTACACACAACAGATTTATTTTTGTGGCAGAGAATTTTACAGAATTGATTTAATTAGCTGTAACTATGCTCAGAGGCATAATCTGAAATGCTGTTGAATGAATAAGGAAAGTATTTTGGAAAACCCTCTCAAAATTCTCTTTTGTTCATTATTCAACAAACGTTTATTAAGCACCCACAGTTTGCATGGCAGTGTACAACATAATGAGATTCTAACCTGGAATCCTTCTATTCTAGCTCTGGTAGTTAACTGAATGAATGAATACATTAATTAATCTCTTCAGCTGTCCATTCGCAGTCTGTGGGGAAAGACTATAGAAATTAAATGAATGAGTCAGTCTGAAAGGCAACAGAACATGTATATTTGAGCTCCCTTTTGTTTTGTGCACTAAACACAATTTACTACCTAACTACCCTTTCTGTTTCTTTAGGCTTAGGAATTTTAAAGAATCTTATCTCATGTAGGCAATGAACTATACACTTAATCATGAGTTTCTAAGAGGTGAGAATTGCAATTTGCAAGATTTTACAGATATGGAAAGAAAAAATGGCAAAGTAAATTTGGGCAGATAAGGGGAAATGTATTTTAAGGGCTGTTTCTGTTCAAAAAGTAGTTTTAGACTTAACAATATAGGATAGGTTGTACATTTTAGAGATGGGAATTGAACTCATTTAGGCCATTGGTTTCCAACATTTTACATTAGATTTACTGGATTTTTTAAAATATAAATCCTAAATTATCATCTCCACAGATAACAATTGAGTGGTCTAGAAAGGAGGGGCGGGGAGGGAGGCATATAAATATTTGTTAGCATTCCCTAGAAGCCAAAGGTGAAACCCCCAGATCTAGTACAGATTGACATTTTTGGCATGACATACAGGTGGCCTTGTTAAAATAAGTAGTTTACCTAAGGTCAACACAGCTTATAAGCCTTGGAGCCAGGCCTAGAATCAAAGTGTCCAAATTCCCAGACTAGATTTCTTTTTGTTAAACAAATTAGAAATTTTGCTTCACTCATATAGTGGATAAAAGCTAATTACCAATTAGTAGTAGTTGGAAAGTCCAAGACTGACTATAACCCATGTGACAAGCAAGTCCCCTCTTCCTACATGCTTTCTTTTCTTGCTAAGCACTGAATAAGTATTCAGATAGTTATGATGACACTACAATGATTATGAAAGACTTATTTAAAACTTTTATACCCATAAAATATGTCATTCATATATTAAGGCAAAGAAAACAGATTTAATATTTTTTTCTTTTCTAATTTTTTTTCTTTTTTTTGAGACAGCACCTCAAGCTGTCACTCTGGGTAGAGTGCTATGGCATCACAGCTCACAGCAACCTCAAACTCCTGGTTTCAAGTGATTCTCCTGCCTCCGCCTCCCTAGTAGCTGGGATTACAGGCACCTGCCACAACACCTGGCTATTTTTTGGTTGCAGCTGTCATTGTTTGGCAGGCCTGGGCTGGATTTGAACCTACCAGCTCAGGTGTATGTGGCTGGCGCCTTAGCCACTTAAGCCACAGGTGCTGAGCCAGATTTAATATTTGAATCTGAGTCCAATTTAAGTCTTCAATAATGAGTCTACATAGCTGAGAACATGAAATTACTCAGATGTCAGGATGAATTTTCTTAGCTCCCTTAGATGATAATATCTTTAGGTCGGCTTTTTCCACCATCTTCTGAAAGCTCCATGTAGGTAGAGCTCTTGTCCAACTTCACCAACTGTCTCCCAGCACCTAGTACAATGCTGGGAGACAGTTGATGACAGTTGTTGCACAACAGAGGCAACATTCAACAATTAATGGTGAAACAAAATAATCCTTTATTACATTTTCTTAAGAAATTAAACAGAGCGCCTTGAGTCAACTTGTGTAGACAATCCCATATAAAGAAAATCATTAGAGAGATGGCTTTATAAAATAGTAGTTTTATAGTTACTTTTTACAAGAGTTTTGGCCTAATTTTTGTGATATATGTGTGCTTATTAAAGGTTATAATTAATGTTTTTATTGATAATACTAGGTACATTTATTAATAAGATCTATCAATATATCAGGTAAATTAGCCTTCTGTTTTCTAGCCTGATTATCCTAGAAATCAGATCTACATGGTGAAAGATAACACAGAGTATTTGGCAATTATTCACTATTCATACTTGCTATCTCTCTAGCTCAAATTCCAAGTCATTACCAGGTTGCAGTACAATATTCAACCATGGTTAGGGCTGGCATCACCAGAGGTACTGTCCCATAATAGGCAATCTCCAGAAACCAAAGGCTCCAAGGACTCTGATAAATTCTGTTCTTCATTTTCAGGCTTCATGTGGGAAGTGGCACCTGAATACTAATCTAACTAAGTGAGCCACATGGAAGCCAATCTGTCCTCCCTTCCAGGTTCTGCAATCACTCATCTGAACACATATACCTTATCTAATCTACCCATCCTGAAGTCTTTGTACTTCTATTTAAACTGTATCCTCTCTCACTCCCTATTTTGGGCATGATGAAGTATAGTTAACTGAAATAGCTCTTCTCACCTTTTTCACCTCTCTAGGGATCTGCTATTGAACTTACAAAACTCATTCCAGTACATGAAATACAATTTGTCCTTGACATACCATTAGAGTTACAGTTGAGCTGTCATTCATATTATTAAGTCCTTCATTTAGTAAGGCACTACTAACATGCAGTAAACATTGATTAAATAAAATTAATACCAAGTTTTCTTGTCTTTTGGGAAATATAACCATTGTTATTATCTGAAAAGATAAAGAGTTTAGTGCATCTGGTGACTCAAAGGAGTTCCACAGTATTGTAGAGGTAGTAATCTAGTTATAGAAGATGACTCAATTGATGGTTATTTACAGCTAAATTGCTATGAAGCAGGGCATTTCAATCCCACCTTTACAACCCAACCATTGGGCTCCCTCTTTGACCCAGCCACACACACATGTCCCATACATTTGTCTCTAAAGCTACTTGCCCTTTATACTGAGGAATAAATATAATTTTTCATTCTTTTAACTAATTCATGTTACAAGTAATCAACACAAAATGTCAGCAAAAAATGATACACATTTAAATATGGCAGAGATGATTCACTAGCCAAATATCAATATTAAAAATAGAAACAGGAAAAAAATTAGCCATAGTGGAAATATTCATACCAAATAATGAATATTTAATCTCTGCTATATAACAGGTGAATTAGATGGCTTGGGGAAAAACAGGTATACATTTAAGGGGTTCATCTTAGATCTAACGTTAACATTAAAGTTAGTGTTAATGTAGGAACTGAGCTGTGAACAGGCAATACTAGAGTTTCCTAACTCAGGACCAGGCACACAGCAGGGGCAAAGTAAATGTTTTCTGAATGAATGAATGAATGAATGAACAAAGAGTCCTCTTCATATATCTGCAGTGTAACACTGGAATTTGAAGAACTGGCTTTAAAGTAGTCTGAATTTATGGATTAGTAAACTAGATTTGATTTTGGGAAAGTCAGTACTGAATATTATGTAGGTAGTTTTGTTTGTTAGTTAATTAAAATGACCACAAAGTAATTATTCTTACCCTTAATTTCTCAGCCTGAAAAGTTAATGAACTGTATCTGTTCCATGAATAATTGAGTTCAACTTGAAAGAGAACTCCCTATTCCAAAAGCCTCCCACACTAACAGTTAACTGTGATTTATCCTTTTACTTATGAATAATCTTAAGCATCTTCCATCTAACTTGACTGACAGTCTCTGCTTCCTCTGTCTTTATTCTCCTAGGAAGAAGATGTTACTCGTGAAAGTCGGTTTAATTTCAGTGGTTATGGGATGGGTCACTGCCTCCAAGTGAAAGATGGAACAGCTGTCAAGGCCACACCTGCAGCCAACCCACTCCCACAACCCCCAAAAGATGCAGATGCCATCAAGAAGAAGTTTGTGGATCGAGCAAAAAGGATTGACACTATATCTCGAGCTGCCTTCCCACTGGCCTTCCTCATTTTCAACATCTTTTACTGGATCACATACAAGATCATTCGGCATGAAGATGTCCACAAGAAATAGATGTGCCCTATAGACCTGGGACTTTCTTGCTTCAGTGTTGTGCTTGTAAATACACAGTGAAATTGTCTTTATATCACTTTGACAGAGGAGGAGATTAAGGGAGGGGGGAGGGAGAGTCATGGGGTGGGTTACTTGGCACCTACATGAAAAAAGAAAACTCATGCAGGCAATGAAGGAAACTGCACAAAATTAAGGTATTGCAGAATCACAAGAGCATAATTCCCTTCCATAGTATTTAGCATTGTTCTTTCAGATGACATATCAATCAGACATGATATGCAGGGTCAAGTTCTAGAACACTATTTACTTTTTGGTCTGGTTTGGCTTTGACCAATTCTGTCTGGTATTGCCAAGTTAGCTTAAAACACACATACACACATACTTCGAAAATGCTTATACCATTTGACCATAGTGACTAGCCTATAGTGAGTTGAGGACCAAACTTTTTCAGGAAAATGCTGCCTCCTTTTTAAAACAAGCCTCCTAAGCTACATTCTTTACAATGTCTGTAATTAGTGTTTCACCTGAGAAATCCTTTTGTGGGTTGTAAATTATTTCTACTTATCCAGAAAACAAGAACAAATAAACATTAATGACAAAGAACAAATTTCTACTTTACTGTCCGTATAGGTGTGCATTTTAATATTATTTTTCTTTCCTGGATGTAATTTTGGAGTTGTATTATGTATTGTGTAATTGAATTGATAGTATACCCTCTAAGTGCTCATTTTATTTTAGATCCAAGTTAGTGCACTATATATATATATATATATTTTTTTTTTTCGCTTTGGCTATACTATGAGCAAGTTTAAGTGCCCAAGTGTGACTTAGCCATTGCAACCACTCAGCCACAGTATTTACGGAGATGGTGTGTCCTGAACAGCGTAGCTCAGATTAGCTTGAACTTTCCATTTCTGCTCTCATTGTAGTGTAATAGTGTACTAGTCCTAATGTCTACTGACCCATGATTTCTACTGTCAATCCAAGTGAATATCGTTTTCAATATCCTTGACTAACTTAAAGAATTTTGAAATTGTACTGTGATTTTCATAACCCGTTGCCTTTTTGGTACCAGAGCTACGTGGTTTGAATCCTGGCTACATGTTTTAAGTAAGAAAAAAAAAAAAGACGTATTTTTGCTTACTCAGATAAAAGACAACCTGTAAAAATATAAGGAAATAATTAAATTTTACATGTGCTGTAAAAGGGGTTATTATAAAAAGCATTTGTTTAATTTCAATAAAGCTAAGTGTGCCACAAACTTCTCTAGAAGCTTTTCTTTTTGCATTAAAATGATTTAGATGACAATAAGAACTTAGATTTTGTATCTGGTCTTCCTTATAAGCTTCACACATTTATGCAGCTATTATATTACTGATGCTTACAGTATCTCCATGAAGAAAGAAAAAAATGCATTATTCTCATTGTAGAAATAGGGAAATAGGAACATTAGTACCATTGTGAGCAGTATATTATACTGGGTACTTCATATGAGACATGGAAAAGCTCTAAGAGCACTAAGGAATCATAAAATCTTAAGGCTAAAAAAAAACCCCTAAGAGACCAATCCATCCAGCTACCTATCCTGATTTTTTTTTTTTTGCACTTTTTGGCTGGGGCTGGGTTTGAACCCGCCACCTCTGGCATATGGGACTGGTGCCCTACTCTTTTGAGCCACAGGCACCACCCATTATCCTGATTTTGTTAGGAATGAAGTCTTAATATGAAAGAAAAATTCTGAAAGCCCCAGTGAAGTAAAGAAAACTCATATTGACCCTTGTAAGCTTTCCTTAAACCAAAGATACTCATCATGATAGGAAGACCTGGATTTGTAAGTCGATGTCTATGGCCTTTTAAACCTACTCATTTCTATAAAAGAAGATTACTGCATACTAGCTAAAAGCATGAATTTTGAAGACAAAGAGACTATTTCAGCCACCTATCAAAGTGTAATCATAAATAAGTTACCTAAACTTTCTGAATAGTTCCTATTTCAGAGAGTATCAAGAGAAGTGACTGAAAAAATACAGATAAATCCATTGGCATGGTTTCTAGCACATAGAAAATTCTCAATAATTAATTGATAATAAAATAATTATTGTTATGGACAAGAAACTTCATAACGTCTAGCTTCAACAAGTTCAGTGCCATGTTTTCCTAAACCACCATTTTTACTGCTCATTCCTTTCCAAACAAAGAAGGAGAAGTGTTTATTCTCAATTCTTTTTCTTCCTCTGAAAAATAGTAAAATTGAACCTAAGATGTATCTTAAAGATGGGCCTGACCCTACAAGTGTTCTAGGCAAAACCCTGGATGCTATGTATGGCAGGGTGGGCAGGCACTTTAGGGAGAAAATCCTAAGTTAACTGGTCATATTTAATAAATGCATGTACCATATAATTTTGTAGGAGGAACAATCACTCCATTAGAAAATCAAAAAGATATTCATTTCTAAACATATCTGCCAGCACTCAAGTAGGCATCTTGGCTGACAAGAGAGCTTCTTGGATTTTCTCTGGTTCTAGTCCACATTCATAGGAAAGAACTATTAAATGTACTAATTTGGGTTATATAAGATAAAATCTCAGAGACAATATTTTTGGTGCCGCATACTCTAGTGAAACCGACATTCTCCCTATAATGGTGCTAGAGATTTTATTTAGAACATATTTCTTTTGCAATAGTAATTGAAGGGAAATAGTTCAAGAACAAACCTTACTAACAGTTTTCATTAGATTGGAAACGTCTAGAAGAAAATGTCTGTGTTTTCATGGGTTCTCCACAATGCCTTCCAAAGCTGGAATACCCAATGGATATCATTATATCAGTAGAAAAATGTTGGTGCTGTACCTATTGACAAAGTTATAAAAGTTTTCCCCAATTCAGAAATCACACAAGGTAACCAACCTCTGCTACCAGTTTTTAGATAATGAATTACTGGAGAATTTGTCCTTTAAACATTTTTTAATTTCTACCATTTGGTTTTAAGAACACATTAGGATGACTTAAGGCTTGAGACTCTTTATGGCATTCTCCAATACCTTGGCTCTCTAAACAGATGCTACAAAGCATACAGTAGATTTTTTAAAATCCTTCCAAGTAGTATTAGCATTAAGATCCTCATCTATGCTACTGAATAGAACTGCCAAATTCTGAAAGCAAAATTTCCAATAAAGATTAAATGAATATCATTTTACATTTCACTTACTGCATTAATATCAAATAAGAAGGTTCTAACCAAAACATAGCACAAAATTCCATATCACATGAACCACAGCTTTGAAAAATAAAAAAATTCTATTCAGAATTTTTGTAGGATTTATGCATTTCCTACTTTAAACCTCAAAGCAATTTGTAGGATAAATCTAAATCATACGTCTTCCAGATATTCTTTGTTAATCTTTTTTTTTTTTTTTGAGACAGAGTCTCACTCTCCTCAGTAGAGTGCTATGACATCACAGCTCACAGCAACCTCAAACCCTTGGGCTTAACAGATTCTCTTGCCTCAGCCTCCCAAGTAGCTGAGACTATAGGCACCCACCACAATGCCTGGCTATTTTCTTGTTGCAGTTGTCATTGTTGTTTAGCTGGTCCAGGCCGGGCTCAAACCCACCAGCCTCAGTGCATCCATAATTACTGTGCTACAGGCGCTGAGCCTCTTTTTTAATCTTTCAACCTCTGCTTTAGACTTTTTCTTGTTTTCAGAAATTTGGGTTTTTCTTAAATTATAATTTGAATGACTCAAGCAATATATACTCTTCATAGGTCACAAAGTAGAAAAATTAAAGATGACACCACAACCTTATATTGATATAGAGCTTTCAAAATATCAACATGTTTAATGTCTATAACAGCATTTCATTCTAACAATGGTCTAAGAATTGTTAGATAGCCAGATCATAAAGGGTCAATATCTACCCTTCGATCAATAGATAAATAGAAGACCCATGAATGCCTCACTCCAAATCATCTATCATATTAGAAGTTGAATATCCTCCATAATTCATTTTTTTTCTTTTTCTGTTTTTTGTTTTTTTTTTTTTTTGGTGCAGTTTTTAGCCAGGGCTGGCGGGGCCCGAACCCGCCACCTCCGGCATATGGGGCTAACACCCCACTCCTTTGAGCCACAGACGCGGCCCTAATTTTTTTTTTTTTTGACACAAGTCTCACTATGTCATCCTTGGTAGAGTGACGTGGCATCATAGCTCACAGCAACCTTCAATTCTTGGGCTTAAGTGATTCTCTTTCCTTAGCCTCCCAAGTGGCTGGGACTACAGGTGCCTGCCACAAGGCCCAGCTATTTTTGGCTACAGTTGTTATTGTTGTTTAGCAGGCCAGGGCTGGGCTCAAGCCTACCAACCTCGGTATACATGGCTGGCGCCCTTCTCACAGAACTACAGGTACCAAGCCCATAATTCATTTCTTAATGCCTCTATAATTTCACTAAGTTCACACTGTCTAAGAAAAGAAAATCCTGGAAAATTGGCAGCACCTGTCCTGGTACCATGAACCCATGCTTATGTATGACAAAATAAATTGGCAAAAGAAAGTATACCATAGAATACTGAAAATGCCTAAGAGAAATAGCTCAAAATTGTACATTCAGAATTAAGAAAATCTTTAGAGAGTTGATATTTCACGTAATTGAATGGTTCAAAAGATATTGATACTGAAGAAAAAGACCAACGAATTTTAATTTCAAAGATGTTTATTTCTATTTTTTTTATTTCTATTTTTTGAAGGTGTGGAAATGACCTTCAGTTTGTTACACATGCTCCCATTTAAGAAACAAGGCACTATTCCCACTCTGGTCTACATGCAGTTTTTAAATAACAAGGAATATAGGCCCCCAAAGCCTAGGGTAGTACATATTAAATGTTAGTAGACCATGATCCAGTACTTATAAAAGACATTATCACTTTGGCATAATTACTCATAAACAGGTAAATGTGTCTTCCAAGAGGCAAGCAAAACTCTGGAGTGTTTTTTTGTGAAGTATGTGTCACACTGGCCTTCTTAGGATAGAGCCCAGGGCTACTCATAGAATGAACAGCTTGGTCAGTCTTCATATAGACTGAACCACATCAGAGACCCTAAATCCTCAAAAATTCTGGAATCAAGGACAAGGAGAACCTTCATGTGAAAGCATCAGGACTAACCAAGAGTTCATCAAATCCAAAGAATAATCATTCCTTAAATTACCCCCTGCTTCTTAAAGAGAGAGTAGGATAGTGAGGGAGAAGAGATAAAGGGAAGACAACAGCCAGAAAGTTAGTTTTAAGACATAAATCAGATCATGTCACTCTGTTTTAACGTCCAATGGATCCCATCTTACTCAGAGAGCAAGCCAGAGTCTTCACCAGGGCTGTATGATCTGACCTGCCCTCCTACCACATTCTCGCATATCTTCTCCTTTCAGGCATAGTAGCCATCTAAGCCTTAAACACGCCAAGCACAGTTCTACCACAGGTCCTTTGCACTTGCTCTTTCCTCTGCCTGGCACCCTCTTTCCCTAAACCAGAGGCTGGCTTTGTAGATCATATGGTTTCTGCTGCAGCTACTCTACTACTATAGTACAAAAGCAGTCACAGACAATATATAAACAAATAGGTATGTCTGTGCTCAAATAAAACTTTATCTAGAAAAGCAGGTGGCAGACCAGATTTGGCCTATAGACAGTATGTTGACAATCCTTGCTCTAGATACATACAGGGTTTATTCAATTACTTAATTCAAAGCCTCTGTTCAAATGCCTTCTTATCAGAGAAGTCTTCTCTGATCAGCTTGTATAAACTAGTACCTGATCACCTTGTATAAAATAGTACTTCCCATTGTGCTCTTATTTCTACCTTAGTTTTTCATAGCATTTGTCACTGACAATTGATGCTCACACACTTGCAATGTCTCTCTCTCTCTCTCACTCACACACACACACACACACACACACACACACACACACACACACAGAGCTCCAGATGAGAAAGTAGGAACTGGTTCATTGTCATATTCTCAGGGTCTAGATCTGTGCCTGGTACTTAGTGGGTGTTTAATCAATATAGTATTTGTTCAATGAGTAACTGAATAGTTATTATTTATTGGGGAGTTAATTGAATTTTTGAATGAGAAGCTTAGAAATAGAACTAAGGAGCCTAATATTAGATAAAAATCACTGTCAAAACTTAATTACCCCATTTTTCCATGTTTAATGTAAACTTTTTGCCCAAATTTTTGAGGGAAAAACAAGGATGTTCATTATATATGGGTTGTATGCCTTGGGAGCAGGGGAGCCCAGCAGGCCTCCTGGGGCTGCTGTACCCTCCCATCTGGGCCTGCCAGGCACATGGGCTTCCGATACAGAAGGATCTGGAATCCAGTGGAAGTGTGCCAGACTGGCCTCTGCCAAACACCATGATTAGGGGAGGGAGTAAGAGTGGGGCTAGCAAGGTGGGCTATAGCCATGTAGGATAAAGGTCAAGGCCCAAGGACCAGTTGTGCAGAGGAGAAAAGGAGCCCCACACAGGCCCCAGGGACCCACCTGGCTACCCACAGGTCAACCAACCTCAGAAGTTCCTACCCCACCAGCCATGACAGTGGCTATCTAAGCTGTTACTCCTGATGGGGCAGGGAGGGAAGGACTCTCGGGACAGAGGCAGTGTTAACCCTTCCCAGATATGTCTCTTCTAGCTGAGAGCCAGCTACTTCCTTGAAGGGCATTTTCCTGAAAGTTCGGGCCCAAATCATGGGTGTACATTATACACAGGAGCACACTTTACATGGCAAAATATAGTAGGTTTTTAGACTCTAACAGTGAATGAATTGTATTAGGTAACATTTCCAAAGTATCTTCTGAAAAACACTACTTCTATAGAACCTTAAGGGTCTGAGACATTAGCAGTCTTGGTCCTGCCTGAATTGAGTTACTGTAGTTTCATTGACATTTACCCAAAGATATAATAAGCATTTCTAAGATGTGGGAACTCTAAGAATTACCCTAGGGATCGCTTGCATTTTGGACATATTTCTCCATATCCCTGCTATGTAGTAGCAACTCAAATTTCCCTAAATAATCAAGATCAATCACCCCAGATAGTATATTAACTCCTTTCATTCCCTGCTAACTCCCTGGCAGGAGGAGCTTAGAGTGCCAGGTAGCAGTCTCAATTCCTCAAAGAAATCATTGTCATATCACCTGCAGGAAGAAGGAGAGATTCCAGAAAAGGTTATAGACTTAAGGCTTTCTATCTAAACAATCTTAAAGCACAGTTTTCAAAAGGATAAAACCATGAGTCTCATGCAAAAACTGTATTTAGCTTATTAATAGATGAAAAAACAGTAAAATGTTAAAACCAAATAGCATCTGAGAAGCAAGGTATTTATCAACAATGTCAGGATAAGTTTCCTGGGTTAGATACAAAACTGGCTTATGTCCAACAAAGTCATAAATAGTAACCTTATAGTTATCTGTTATTTGGGCAGGCATTATTTGCATTTCTATTGAGCAAAATTCTACAGTTTCACTTCCGCCTCTATAGAGCAATAAAATATCAGACAATACAATGTCAAGCCAAGCATTATACTGAAAGAGCAACTGTAAACTTTTTTGCCTAATTCCAAATCATTTTGGAATTAGGCAAAAAATGATACCATTTTGATATCATTCATATCATTTTTCTGACAGACAAGTATAATTCAAATGTAATGCCTAACTATCATCTGACTATCAATATCATACATTAACAGGACCAAAACCCAGAAAGTTAAAATGACATGCCCCATATTATATAGCATGTTAATGTACCTCTGAGCTCAGAACACAAGTACCCTGAATTCTATCCTAGTACCTTTCTAATTACTCCCACAAGCTTTTTCTCATATATCCCAGGTAGAAAGAATTAGAAAGGGTAATTTCTAAATTATTCTATATCCACATGATTTTTTCTACCATTCTTCTGGAAGATAGGTATCATAGCTATAAAGGCATAGTTTTTGAAATCACTTCCATATTCAACTTTTTCCTCTGTCTTTTCTTTACAGAATATCCCTGGCAAAGCATTAGTGACCCAAAACTGAAGATAATGTAAAAGATAATAATATCTATCTTATACAATTGTAGGTGAGAATAAAATTGATTACTACCTGCACTTAATGGATACTGAATACATATAAGTTCTCCCCTTTCCCTTCCTATCCACCTTTAATTAATATTTTATTTAATATTTTATTTCAATAATGATACCATTTAGAAACTATGATCTATAAGTGGAGTCTGATGAAAAAGTGCTCATCATCTTTATGATCAGAGGCATGCAAATCAAAACCACTCTAAGGTATCACCTAACCCTAGCAAGATTAGCTCACATCACAAAGTTACAAAACACCAGATGTTGGTGTGGATGTGGAGAGAAGGCAACACTTCTACACTGCTGGTGAGATTGCAAACTAACACAGCCTTTTAGGAGAGAAGTATGGAGAATCCTCAAATATCTAAAAGTAGACCTTCCTTTGACCCTGGTATCCCATTACTAGGTATCTACCCAGAAGAACAAAAATCATTTTACCACAAAGACATGTGCACTGGAATGTTTATTGCGGCTCAACTCATAATTGCCAAGTTGTGGAAGCAATCTAAGTGCCCATCAACCCATGAATGGATCAACAGACTGTGGTATATGTATACCATGGAATATAATTCAGCCATTAAAAAAGATGGAGACTTTACATCTTTTACATTTACCTGGATGGAGGTGAAATGCATTCTTCTTAGTAAAGTATCACAAGAATGGAAAAATAAATATCCAATGTACTCCACATTAATATGAAATCAATATATCAACAATTACATGTGCATAAGAACAATAAAACACTAATATAGCCCAGTTCGAGGGTAGAAGAAAGCAAGGAGAGAGGGGAGGACGTTTGCCAGAAGGAGGGAGGGCATGAGACAGGATCTCA
>CAUYQV010154478.1:0-15468 GCA_963574575.1 Galagoides demidoff | reverse complement strand
TTTCAGTTTAGAAATCATTTTGTTCTTTCTCAAATAAAAAAAAATTAAATCTAAAATATAATGTATATTTCCATTAGATAAAAAATCCCCCCAAACAAAAAACAAAACAGACAACTTTCCATCATTGCAAAGCTCGTATGTTTAAACCAGTAGTTCTCAGATGCACTGTAGCAGCCCGTATAGCCTATGGCTAGGAGGAGTGAAAGTTATAAGAAATAACCTGTATAGCTTCAATTGCCCAAAGGGTCCTCCTCATAAAATTTTTGCCCAGGCTGATTTCTTCAAGTAAAGCAAGAGACAGCCCTCAGAATGGGAGAAGATATTTGCAGGTTATGTCTCCAACAAAGGTTTAATAACCAGAATTCACAGAGAACTCAAACATATTAACAAGAAGAGAACAAGTGATCCCCTCTCAGGGTGGGCAAGGGACTTGAAGAGAAACTTCTCTGAAGAAGACAGGTACATGGCCTACAGATATATGAAAAAAATGCTCATCATCCTTAATCAGAGAAATGCAAATCAAAACTACTTTGAGATATCATTGAACTCCAGTAACATTAGCCCATATCACAAAATCCCAAAACCAGAGATGCTGGCATGGATGTGGAGAAAAGGGAACACTTTTATACTGCTGGTGGGAATGCAAACTAATACATTCCTTTTGGAAAGACATCTGGAGAACACTTAGAGAACTAAAAATAGACCTGCCATTTGATCCTACAATTCCTCTACTAGGTATATATCCAGAAGACCAAAAATGACACTACAACAAAGATATTTGTACTAGAATGTTTACTGCAGCTCAGTTGATAATTGCTAGGTCATGGAAGAAGCCCAAGTGCCCACTGACCCACGAATAGATCAATAAATTGTGGTATCTGTACACCATGGAATATTATGCAGCCTTAAAGAAAGATGGAGACTTTACCTCCTTCATGTTTACATGGATGGAGCTGGAACATATTCTTCTTAGCAAAGTATCTCAAGAGTGGAAGAAAAAGTATCCAATGTACTCAGCCCTACTATGAAACAATTATAGCCCAAGAATATGGGGAAAAGGGAGAGGGAGGGGAGGGAAGGGGGGAGGCTGGGTGGAGGGAGGGTGATTGGTGGGATCACATCTATGGTCCATCTTACAAGGGTACATGTGAATAATTCTACATGTAGAATATAAATGTCTTAACATAATAACTAAGAAAATGCCATGAAGGCTATGTTAACCAGTTTGATGAAAATATTTTAAATTGCATATAAAACCAGCACACTGTATCCCATGACTGCATTAATGTACACAGCGATGATTTAATTTTAAAAAGCATGTTGCTTTCAAAAACCCATACCTGACCATTGATCTGAAATTTTTTTTAAAAAAGTAGAAATATATGAATTCCAATGCAATATTTTCTTTTTTTCTATCAAATAACATTCAACAACTCTATGATTTGTGTTCCAGCAGCTCCAATTAAAAAGTCCATTTGTTTCTCTGCAAAAAAAAAAAAAAAAATTGAGATTAATGTGTCTATTGTAAGTTTGGTGCTGTTTGATCTAAAATATAGATAGTATTTCAAATCCTTTCTAACTGACAAATTTCATATCATTTTATTCATGGCTGCAAGAATACATAGAATGTAACTGAGAGAAGGTCCTTGTAAACAAAAACAAATTCATTAAACTCACTACTTCACTGTAAGTACTGTTGTTAGGGCAACTGAACTTCTAAAAAATTCATGAAAGAAAAGGATCTTTTCAAGAGATGATTTAAGTAGTCATAGCAACTACTATTTTAAAACCAAGTATTGGTGCTCAATATTTCCTTTCTTCCTCCTGATTTGACATTTGTAAAATATTGTTTCCTCTTTGTATGTATTTTATTTATCATAAAAATAAAAATTTCTTATGTGCAAAGCTGCCTCTGGCAGTTTTTTCTGGCAGCAAATAGATAGTAGTGCTGATTGTCCTGTTTCCCTCACAGACTTGGTAACCATTATGTTTCCTGATCCTGAAAATAAATATGCTTTGAAAACATAGGCAACAAGAATACAAATGGTGAAATATCTTTGAACAGCTAAAGATGTTTAGAATGATAGATTGGGTTTAATTAAGTCCTCTACCAAGGGCAACATAGTGAAACTCCGTCTCAAAAAGGAAAAAAAAAAAAAGAACAGAACAGAAAAGAAAGAAAGAAAAAATGGAAACAATCTAAATGTCTACCAACCCAGGAATGGATTAACAAGCTGTGGTATGTGTATACCATGGAATATTATTCAGCCATTTAAAGATGGAGATGCAATTAGGGTAACTTAACTCTTCGTACCTTCAATGAATCCCAAACAATGAAAAATATATAAATAAATAAACAACGAGTCAATTAAAAAGATGGAGACTTTACATCTTTTGTATGAACCTGGATTGAGGTGGAACACATTCTTATGAGTAAAGCATGGCAAGAACGGCAAAGCAAGAATCCAATATACTCAATTCTAATATGAAGGCAGTAGAGGATCTATTATAAGGGTCAGGATAGAGGACTGAGTGAGTGGGGAGAAGGGAGTGGGGAGGGGCATCAGTAGTCATGGGTATGGCAGGGGCAGGACACAATTATAAGAGGGACTTTATCTAACAAATATTATCAGTGCAACATAATTCTTCATGCACTCAATAAATCCAAAGCAACCAAAAATAAATAAAATAATAGATCGTGGGATTTTTTGCAGCCACATTCTATTATTAACAATTTGATTATTTGTTTTTCTGAATTTGTTCTCTGTAGAAGACTCCAAGAGCCAGACGTCCTCTGAGAAAGATGATTTACAGCTGGGGGTTGGACTCTCGAGGGCAACTGGTCCACAGGAGCTCCTTATGGAGTAAGAGCCAGTGCCTTCAGCACGTAGCCATTGTTGATTACTCCCCTCACCTGTATTGTTCTGTCTCAATAAAAGGCTAGCACAGAAGTTGCTGGGGCTACCCTGCAAAGAAGGGCTGGCCCACCTCCCTTAAGCGAACACTTCTAATCCACGTCCATGCCTGGTTCCTTCCTGCAGTGATGGAGACCAGGGCCATGGGGGTCCGATGGGTCACCACAGTTCTCTTCTTTATCCCCCTATTTTTATTACTTCCTGTTTTGCCTGCAGTAAGATAGTTTAGGTCTCTTTGGGGTTTTTTTATTACTAATCCTGAAACAATAGTTGTCTGTTAGTTGAACACTATACTGTCTTTAGGGAAATCTTAGTCCAATTTTCCCTGACTCATCACATGACTTTGGTAAATGAAGTTCAAAACTAAATATAAACTCAGTGTTCTAAGGTGAGAATTTTCACTGGAGAGGTTAAAAGGAAGTTAAAATAATGTTTTTGATTTCTTTCTCTCTGGACCTTTACTATTTACCTTAGACAGCATTTCCCTCTTCTGATTTCCTGAGACACTGAACCTGTTAGTCCTGAGTCTCCCTCATCCCTGATAGGATTATGAGGGAAAAAAATTGACGTAAAGTAGATAAATCAGTGCAAGCATTCTAGGCCTTCGAAAATAGACCATTTCTCATGCTCTTTCCACATACTTTGTACCAGTGTGGCGACGTGGCTGCCTTTCACACAGATGCAGACTCCCTTTCCTATAGAACTCCCTAGTTTCTGCAGGGAGGTACAATTTAAGTATTGAAAAGCGAAGTGCACACCTAGACATCATTTGGGGGCTCAGCAATGTTAGAGGGCATAGACTGGTCATCACTTTTGTTAGAAAATCACTGAAGGACAATGTCAAAGGTGAGCAAGTGACATGCAGGGCTCCCTCAGAGGCTACGGGGACCTGGAACTCTGGCTGCCTGTCTTGCTAGGGTGCCACTTGCTACCCCCTCTCTGGGTCTAAATCCCTCGTGTTGGGTACAGCCAATGAACTCACTTTCAACTCTGGCTTCTCCTTATTAAACTCTTTTTCTTTATTTCCCTAGGCCAGTAGCTCTCCCTGTCATCCTCAGGGTCTGGTACTCTGGACCTTCCTCCACAGCAATTCAGTAGTTTGTGTTGGCATGAAATTCACCCTCTACTTTGTTTGGGACTTGGAGCTTCTGAGCCTTTCTTTTTTTCTTTTCTTCTTCTTTTTTTTAAATCTGTAAGGCTACCTGCTACAAATCAATTATTTTGAATTTGTCAAAGTTTTTGTGTTTGTAGAAGAATTTAAGAGCCTATTGTGGAAGTATCTTCATTCTTTAAGAAGTAAGAAAGATGCCTCTATTTGACTGGGGGAGTGGTCACTGAAATGAGAAAAGGAATCAATATAGTAATTTAAAATATTACACCTAAATTGTGACCAAGGTGACAGAGGCAAGAAGCCTTTGTTTAGAGAGGTAACTAAGATTCTTGAAATCGTGTTAGTCTAACTCAATTCGCTGACATAGAAAACCACTGTGGTCAAAAACCTGGAGTAGCATTTACCTAAATCCTTATTTCTTGAGATATTGATGCTGTTTTTAAGTAAAATAAAGTAAAATAGGAAGGGAGAGTGTTGTTCTGTAAATTAACACTAGAGAAAGGCAGCATTACACAAGCTTTTACAGATTCTAATATCTGAGGGCAATTGAGATTTTAATACACTTACATGCAATGCAAATCTCCTTCCATACCAAATATTTAATTAGTGGGCTTTCCCAAATGTACTTTTCCAAATAACTTTATTTTTCGGAGTTTATGAAGCTACCCTAGCCACTACTCACTTCCTGCTTAGGGTGAAGATAAAATTATGTGTGAGAGATCACGTAACAGTTGTCACTTTGAAATATGTTGCTAATGAACCAAGGATAATTTTCAGATCATTTCTCTATCCATATTCTTTTCAGTAACTTGTATTCAAGAGCTCTGGGTCAAGGTTACAGACAGGTAAACTCCCTGCTGTCTCTCAGTTGCTCTGCATACCTCACCACCAATTATTAAATGTTTACGCAGGAAGAAAATTCACCTATTATACTATATGTGCTATATGTTATAGTAGGAATGAATTTACAACATTGAACAGTTTTAATTGCTTTATAATCTGAAAAAGTTCTACGAAAATTACACAAACAGATGCATGTGTTTAATTTCTCTGCTTTGATAAACTAACCCATAATCTGTAAATTCATATATATAAACACAAACCAAATAATTTATACAAAATATTCCATTCTTGTTCCTCAACCTCTTGAGGCACCGCTTCTTCTGTGTTTAGTGTATGTTCTGCATTTATATGCATTCTTTTAAAATAGATATGTGTATATATAGTACATGTACACATATAGACCTAATATGATATTTTAAGAAATGCCAAATTGCTACTACCCCACATGAAGAAAGTTGGTATACCATTTCACGCTCATAAAAATATTTACACTATGAACATTTCTAATTTTGCTAATATAATAGCAATTAACTGATATTATTCCCTTAAATTTTCATTTTCTTCCTTTTTTATTTTTTTAATTTTTTGACAGAGTGGCACTTGGTCACATTTGGTAGAGTGCCATGGCCTCTTAGCTCACAGCAACCTCAAACTCTTGGGCTCAAGCAATTCTCTTTCCTCAACCTCCCAAGTAGTTGGGACTACGGGTGCTCACCACAATGCCTGACTTTTTTTTTCTTTAGAGGCAAAGTCTCACTCTCGTTTAGGCCGGTCTCAAACTGTGAGCTCAGACAATCCACCTGCCTCAGCCTCCCCAAGTGCTGGGATTACAGGTGTGAGCCACCATGCCTGGCCTTAAATTTTTATTTCTGTGATTACAAATGATCTAGACCATCTGTTAACACACTTGTAAGCTTTTTATATTTCCTCTTTGTAAGTTGACTGTTCATAATTTTTTCTGTTCGTCTTTTGAAACTGACGTATTTTTACCTTTTATTTGAAGGAATAAACTATAGATTCCATATATTAATCCTTTCTTGGCTTGGAACAGTGCAAGTATCTTTTCCATTCAATAATTTACCTGTTACCTATAACCATTGTGTGCTTTATTTAGCAAAAATTCTTAGTCATATGAAATAGAATGTAATTATTTACTGTATTAGCATTTATGCTGGTAAATGGTTTAAATATTTCCATCCCTAGGTCACAAAGATATTCTGTAATATTTCTTCTATTAACTGTGCATGTTACACTTACATGTTTTGTGTTTAATTTAATCTAAGTTCTATCTATATGTGAGTTATTATGTATGGATTAAAAATATAATGTAATATTTTTCATTTACTTGACACTGAGATTCTATTATGAAGTAGGACTTTTCTTTTTTAAAAATTTTCTTAGCACCTTTTCGTTTGTTTTTGAGACAGAGTCTCACTCTGTTGCCCTAGGTAGAGTTCCCTGGTACCATCATAGCTCACAGCAATCTCAAAATCTTGGGCTCAAGAGATACCTTTGCTTTAGACTCCAAAGTAGCTGAAACAACAGATGGGTGCCACCACAGCCAGCTAGTTTTTTTATTTTTACTAGAGATGGGGTCTCACTCTTGCTTAGGCTGGTCTAAAACTCCTGAGCGAAGGCAATCCTCCTTCCTCAGCCTCCCAGAGCGCCATGATTGCAGGCATGAGTCACCTTGCCTGCCTCACCTTCTTCAAGGTATTTTCAACTTTGGAATAGTATATAATGTCACGGTATATCTGAAACACAGAGAAGAGCATTTTGTAAAATCTCCTTTTATATGATAAAATTACTTTCACTAATCTTTCTACTAATCATGATCAACAATTATTTTCTTAATTCATTCACTATTTTAATCAATGAACAATTCTTTAAAACAAATCCTACTTTTAAAGTCATTTTTTAAACTTCAAAAAATATGTTATGCCTGGATTAAATTTGACTTAAACAAAAATACTACACCTTACATTTTTTACTATTTCTCTGAGTTAAGATCGAAACACAAATAAAAACTCAACGTGGTCACATAGAATAGCAGAATTGAAGGAAATGATCTCTTTTTCTTGCCATTACATATACCGTGAGATCAAAAAGCTGAGGTTTAATCACGGGTTTATGGAGTGACACAAGAACAAGAGACAAAACCGCTACAGAGCAAACACGAACCCTGCCAAATCTTACTTAGTTTTTAAATAAATGTGTACCTCTAAGTCCATCTGTGTCAGGAATGAATTCCAGAGCTGGAGTTTCTCTGAATTAACTCTGCATGGGCTCTGCGCTGCTGATTGAAGAGCAGTAATAAAACACAGGCTAATTTGATCTGTATGTGTATCTTGACATCCACAGTAAGAACAGCCATTATTTGGTCTGCAGACCAAGAAAGTATTTTTTAGAAGAAAAATTATCACTAATGTTATTGAGAATTTCTGGTGCAAGAAGATAAGTTAAAAAAAAAATACAACTTTCAGAGTTTCATTGGAGTTTAGAAATTCTCTACAAACGACGCACCTGTGTGTTCCCAGCCCTATACATGCTACCATGACTTCTGCACAGCAGTGTTTGAAGTCACTTCTAAGGCCCCAGTTCTAGGCCAAAGTGTCATGTTTATGTTTGTAAGTTGAATTATTTGTCTATTGTGGAAGCTTCTCATCAGCAATAATTTCTGTCTGTGACTCCAGTAGGAATCTTCCTGCTTCACGAGATTGTGACATCAAATGATCTGTATATTTGGAAAGATGCAGGGAGAGTGAGCACCTCCACTCATCTCCATCAGGACAGGTGCAACGTACACCCCCAAACAGAAGTGTCCTTTTGATTTGTGATGATCGTACAGCCTGTCTCTGCTGCCAAATAAGTTGATGTAGCACCTAGAGCTTGGGTGGGACTTTATAAGTTATAAAAAGCCACAACTTGCCGAGATTGACTTAAAGATGAACAAGCAAGGGGAACCCTGTTTAATGGAATGATTAAAAGTTTTAAAATGCTGTGTTAATTCAATCAATTAAAAGCATAAACAGCATGGGTTTGGTTGAATCAATTTAAAGAATTACACAGTAGTCAATGTGGTTGTCAGCAGGGGTTGAAAAATTCATGTATCACCTACACACAGCTTGAAATCTGTGTCCTTCAATTATATTTAACAAACAATCTTACCACATCACAGAAAGGTGACCTCTTTTGCAAAACAGAGCTTTGCTACATCAGAGGTATATGCTATTAGCTACAACTAACACATCTAGCATGTAGTTTGAAATATATAACAAGTAACCACATCTTGGTTATGAATCATTTTGTGTCTTCTATTAATACTCAAAGTTTGAGACTAGATAAGGAAATGTACCTTGCCTAGCCTTTTTTAAAAAATTAAATTTCATCAAACTGTATTCTTAAAATATAATGTGAAATGATAGGTTTATGATTTAAGTAGTAAGGACATTATTGAGGTGCTTATTGTGAGTCTGTATCCTATAGCAAGAAGTTACAAAGATGGATATTTACACCTGCAATCAAATAAAGTTAATGAAAACACCGATAAACTTTAACTTGCTAAAAAAAGTTAGTAAATATCCCCAAATGTCTAATGTACTCCCTCCTCTTCTAACTTTCCTAGAGTCTCACTATAATAAAATTGTTTTGACGGGAAGAGATTTTCAATGCAATTTCCACCACTGTAATGGAGCTAAGGAAATCATATACTGTGGGAAAGGTGGGGAAGCAAGTAAATCAAGATGCACACTTCACTAAGTTAAAAATAAAATAAAATAGCGTGGCACCCGTGACTCAGAGGAGTAGAGTGCTTGCCCCATATGCCAGAGGTGGTGGGTTCAAACCCAGCCCTGACCAAAACTGCAAAATAATAATAATAACAATAATAATAATAAAATGAATGGCACCAACCTGAACATTTCCACTTTGCCAGTACAAAACCTTACACAATTTAGATTGCTAAAATTTAAGAGTCCGTGTTTCCCTTTACCATATTTGGCTTTCAAAGCTCTAAAATTTACGTATAAATAAATTGTTGGATTCTTCTTGCCTGATGTTATCTAAAGTGGCCCTTTCCAGTTTTCCCTGTCACATCTAATCAGATTACACATGGGAACTGTGACCCCGGGGTTTGGATTACCCTGGAGGAGCCTGACTTCGATGGAGTGCTTGGCAAACGTTAGTTAGAAGTAGTATCTTTCAGACTGATGTCCAATTATTTTAGGATTATTAATTTGATTATCATAAACCCACAGTAATTTATTTAAACTCCTTTGGTATATATAAATGTATTTCTTTCAAACATTAGAAGGCATTGGATTTTAGAAATTTCAGATTTAAAAACAATGCCATGTGTTTGTGTGAACCCTAATGCCCAGATTAAGGGACAGGAAGGGAATAACATGTAGTAATCAAACATACTGATATTTCCATATGAAACATATTAATAATCACACTACTTAAAATAATTCCATTTTGTCACCATATAAGTTAATATATATGCATATATTTTAATTTCAATAACTTTTTGCATTCTAGGGATGTTGGTCTACACTCAGTGACAACTCTTTAAATTATAGCTATTTTACACCTATTTGTGTGATGGAGGAAAGGCATGTAGAGGGTATGTTAACTTACCTAAGATCACAAAGCGAGAATATAATGCAGCCAGGATTCAAGTACAAGCCACCTGGCTCTAAAGCCCTTGTATTTATTCCTCCTCTATCCTTCCCTCTCTGGTTAAGGTCAGTTTTCTGAAGAGTTCCATTTCATGTCTATATTCACTAATTACAGGGTTTTCTAGCCTCAGAATGAGGTCATGTTTCACGAGATAAGAAAGGAACAATGACATCTGTCCGTATGTATGTGTCACACACCCCAGAACAGAGCTTGTCCTTGGGGGTGTTGTTGATGCAGGTGTTTTAAAAGAGTTTTCATACAGATCCATAGCCTTCACCTCCAAATCCACCATACCTCAACTGCAATCAATGGACGATTATGGATTAAATTTGCTATTGGGGCCAGAAATGAATGTCATATTTCAAAACATAGATGTTAGGTTAATGTGCTCACCACTCATTTAAATGAGCAACACTTTGCTGGCCCTGACCTGGATGAGAAAAGTCACACACAAAAGAGCACTTGTGCCCATCAACAGAGAGAGGCAGGCAAGTAAGCTCTAAATACTTAACATTTATACATATAAACTATTCATTTGTAGGACCCTGTGGCAAAAGGCTATTACTTATAGATTAGAAACCAACACCTGCATGTATGACTGTGATGAATCTTACGGTTCATTCAAGTCTCCATAGTAAGTCATAGTGCTTTAGAGAAATGTGTTTTCAAAAAAACTAAAAGGGGGAAATCAGAATGTTCCTAACATAAAGATGATAAATGGGAGAAGTGATGGATACAGCAATAACCCTAATTGATTAATTCACAGTGTATGCCTGCTTTAAAACATTGCATGTACCCTATAAAGGCATATAACTATTATGTACTCATAATAATTAAAAATTTAAAAAAAAGTCATGTTAAACACTTCTAAAAAGGAATGTCCAATAATTTAGAAGTACTTTACATCTTGGCACTTGGGATATTTTGAATTATCTGATGCTACAAATTGCTAAATGCCACTATACCACTTGGAATGGCAAGAGAGCCCATCCATGATACAAATATAAAAAAGTACAGGGAGGAGCCTGTGGCTCAAAGGAGTAGGGCACTGGCCCCATATGCCAGAGGTGGTGGGTTCAAACCCAGCCCCAGACAAAAACTGCAGAAAAATAAAATAAAATAAATTATAAAACATCTGTGCCTATCAAAACACGCTAATCAAGTTATTTGGAACAATGATCATTTATTACTGATGCTTAAAATTTTTAAGTAATATTTTAATAACAAACAGGAATCATTAATGAACACAACACACATTTCTGAAATATTCCAGCATAAACCAGATTTCATAAGTGAGAAAGAGTCTCATGATTGCCTTACTTCAATTTTTTTTTATTTTTTAATTTTTAATTATAATGGGTACATAATAGTTGTATATCTTCATAGAGTACAGTGCTCAGGAATACAATGTGAATTAATCAGTCAGAATTGTTGGTGTGTGTCCATCACTGCGAGCATTTATCATCTTTATGTTAGGGACATTCCAACTCTACTCTTTTAGTCTTTTTCAAAACACATTTCTCCAAAACACTAGGACTTACAATATTCTCTCTATATATTTATATACCTGAATCCTTGACATTTTGTCTTTTAACTTTATGAAAAAAATTGAACAAACAGAGAGTTTCTATATACCCATTCTTTTCCAGAAGTTTCTGCTATTAATAACATCTTACATTAGTATGTACTTTTATTAAGCCAATATTGATCGATTATTATTTTTTTTTAATTTTATTGAATGGTAACTATGTACATTAATGCACTTCTGGGGTACAGTGTGGGGTTTTTGCATTCAATTCGAAATACTTCCATCAAACTGATCAACACAGCCTTCATTTCATTTTCTCAGTTATAGTTTTAAAACATTCTGATTCTACTCTTAGAGAGTTTCATGTGAAACCAATTTATACCTTTTATATGAAAGCTATATCCAAATAGCCTAAGAATGTGGGGAGAGGGGAGGGAGAAGGGAGGGTGGAATGGGTGGAGGGAGGGGGATTGGAGGGACCATTTTTGAGGTATATCTTACAGGGGTACAAGTGATCGATTATTATTAACTGCAGTCCATAATTTCTACTAGGGTTTACTTTTTGTGTTACACATTCTGTGGATATTGATGAGTGTATGATGACACTAATTATTACAATAACATGCCCAACAGTTTCTCTGCCTTAAAAACCACCCCTGCTCCACCCAGTCATCCCTCTCTCCTTCTTGGCCCTCGGGCACCCATTCATATTATTACTGCCTTCACAGTTTTGCCTTTTCTAGAGTGTTTTGCTATTGAAATCATATGTCTGTAGACTTTTCAGACTACCTTCTTTCACATGGCAATAAGTATTTATGGCATTTTCATTCATGTCTTTTCCTGGCTTGAAAATTCATTGTTTAAGGCTGAATAATATTCCATTATGTGATGTACCATCGTTGGTTTATCTAGTCACCCACAGATACCATCTTAGTTCCTTCGACTCTCAACATTTATGGATACAGCTGCTATAAAAATCCATGTACAGTTTTGGATTAAAAAACTTAGATATAAGTTTTTACTCATTGGGTCTAATGCAGGTAAATATTATAAGAAACCATCAAATTATCTTCCAAGCAAGCTGTAGTATTTGCATTTCCACCAACAATAAATGCGAGTATGCCCATATTTTCTTTTCATAATAAGCCCATATTATCTTTTCATAATATCTTCAAAAGATTTTATCTGTTATCAGATTATTATCAGATATGCCCATATTATCTTTCATAATATCTTCAATAGATTTGTATTTATATCTTATTAATCAGACAATACTAAAATTCTCAGGGAAAGTAGATACTCAATCTTTTTATCCATATATTATCCCTAGGTCCTAATGTAAATGATGAAAAATATGAAAGCATCTCTCGAAAAATGTACCTGAAATTTCCCTTGGTATTTAATTCTGACGTTTAAAATTTTCATTACAAGAAAAATATGCATGTATACAGAAATCTTGAAAATTTTTGTTTAAAGCAATGTTTTCTTCTCATCTATAGAGTAACAAAAATATTGATTTTATTCTTATTTTCCATATGTTGTCTATGTTTAAGAGCATTGAAAAGCATCCATAATATAACATTTGAATATCTTCAAGTCTACTGCTTTTTTGGAGAGTAAAAAAGATAAATGTCTCTATCTCTTCTATGAATATTTACATTCTGAAATATGCTTTTCTTAGGACAAATCACAATTTGCATGTGTTTCCAAAGGATTTTTTATGTGATATGCAGATGTTAGGTTAAAGAAAATCTCAGTCTGCAATTTTAAATTTGCCACTGATAAATATGCAAGAATCATTGAGGTATGATACATGTATAAATATTTTTTCTCTTTTCTTCTAAAGCAAAGTTTTCCTAAGTGCAGGGGATCTTAAAGTCTGTAACATCAAACCTAATAATGAGTTTCTAGATTATAAGATTCTCCACAGAAAGAGCATAAAAAACAAAGCAAACTATGACCTATCTCGATTTAATTCATTATTCAGCCCTAGTTTTGATCAAGAGAAAAAGAATCTTTTTGTGTTTTAATCTCAGGGTTTTCTCAGTTCCTCTTAAAAAACACAATGTTACATAAAGATGGCATTTCTACTTTATTATGTTCAGAATAATTGATTTTATCACTCTGTTACATGAGTATCATTCTTATATTTTTCCTAGACAGCAATCACCACACAGCTGTTTATTTCATAAGTGCAACAGGTTAATTCTTAAACTTATATATCTGGGGAAAATAGCTGTTTGTTGTTTTTGATTTTGCTTTTGTTTTAGCAAGCAGTTAGCCAACAGAACAGATATTGCAATAATTTTTGGCCATTTCATATTAATGTAGTGATATTTTTCATTTATATTTATGAAGTTTTTATAATTAAAAAATAACACATATTTGTAATTATACATTATATATACATGCATGCAAGTGTTCATCAATGTTACTATATGTCCACATATAAATAAATACAAATTTACACATATATAAATATAGACATATTAATCAAAAATAAGATATATACATAGCTATTCCTTAACTTAAATGATTTTAAATGCTACGTAAAGATAATTATTTATTTTACTGAATTGTTTTGTTTCTTGAATTAAAGTGTCCAATTGATTAGTAAAAATCTATAATGAGTTTATAGATTCTTTCCTGAAAGGTGAAATCTTGAGTACAAATGAAGACAAGATATTCCCAAACTGATCAATTTAGTGATTAAGTAAATTGTAATATTCATTTTCAGTAAAATGGGAACAGTGGAATGTATTTTTAAACTCTTAAAATTAAAGTGCTAAAATATTCAAACTGTTAAACCCTAAAATACCAAACCCAACAACTTCATGCACCACATCCTAGGGTGAAAAAATTGACTCCATCAGACTATAGGAGCCACTTAAGATTACCAAATTAGATATGGACAGGTGTGAGCATGCCATTCTCACAGATGGAGGAATTCAGACGCAGAAGGATTAAAGAGCTTGTTCAAGGATCCACAGCTGTTCAAGTCGGCCATGACTAGAACCCAGTGTGAATGAGATCTTATCCTGGGGTTTGTTCATTTGCTTGACCTGCCTTTTATTTAGTTTTATTATATTTTCAATTTTTTATTAGCAGAGTGCTATAAGCAATTTGGCACACTCATGTCAGATTTTAGTTAATTATGAAGTCAAGTTTCTATAAAATCAACATCTCTATTATATTCATTTTAGTATTCACAGGAAAACACTACTGGACTCCCAGATCCATTTATCTTTTTAAGTACAAATTGAGAGAATACTTTTTATTCTTTATACATGAACCCCATACCATTGCTCTGGTTATACGCTGGGCTCAGAGTTGACGTGTATAATTTCCAGTCTAACCACCAACTTTCAGGTAAACAGAGAGAGTGTTTCCGTAATGGGAGAGGAGTATTTTCTTAATCATGGCCTAGAAACTTGCTCCTACAGATCAAAACGTACCTGTCCCTATCTGCTTCTTCACATCAGTTTACTGTAATTACAATTACAACATAATTATATTGTAATTATATTATATTGTAATTTGTTTAATAACTTCCCCTTCTGCTAAATGGACTGACAAGATTGAATGTTCTTTGTCCAGCTACTGACATGATACTACTCAACACTAAATAAACTGAAGTTTATCAGCAACAGATGACCAGAATTTTCTTAACATCACTTTCTGTTCCCATGCTTCTTCTATTTTATCTCTCTTCAGTCTTTTTCGTTTCAAAGGATTTGTTAATAGAGGGAAGGGAATAGCATAATTAAACTATAGTATTGGGGATTGGCTCTGAGAAACATAAGGTTATTTATCAACTACTTATGTTAGTCTTGTCCTAATTATGTGAGTCTTGTCCGGTCCTTCCTGAGAAGAATAAATACCTGGACCACAGCACAATGAAACACTTTTGTGCACAGAAAGTTGAAAATTCTTGATTTCTAATTATATTCTAAAACTAACCACAGATGATATTACTGTCCTTTTACTACCTACTCCACAAATCCTCTACTGATAATCAAGTGTTGATTGTTCTTATTTTTGGACTTGAGAAAAGGTATTCAGGATATTCATGCCAAACCAATTTTGACACTAACTTTTTTTTTTAATTTTAATTTTTTTTTTATTCTTTTATCTTTTTTTTTTTTAGATCATAATTGTGTACAAAAAATGTACACAATTAGGATACAGTGTATTGCTTCCATATGCAGTTTGGAAAGCTCTCATCCAACTGGCTAACATAGCCATTGTGTCTTTCTCATAATTGTTGTGTTAAGACATTTATATTCAACCTTTAGACAAATTCACATGTACCCTAATAGGATAAATTATAGGCGTGATCCCCACAATATCATTCTCTTCACCCATCCTCCCCCCTCCCCTTTCCCCATAGT
>CAUYQV010154472.1:0-41725 GCA_963574575.1 Galagoides demidoff | reverse complement strand
TTTTTTTTTTTTTGAGACAGAGCCTCAAGCTATCCCCCTGAGTAGAGTGCCATGGCATCACAGCTCATAGCAACCTCCAACTCCTGGGCTCAAGCGAGTCTCCTGCCTCCACCTCCCAAGTAGCTGGGACCACAGGCGCCCGCCACAATGCCTGGCCATTTTTTGGTTGCAGCCATTATTGTTTGGCAGGCCCGGGCTGGGGATTCGAACCCGCCACCTTAGGTGTATGTGGCTGGCGCCTTAGCCGATTGAGCCACAGGCGCCGAGCCAACATAAGAAAAATTTTTAAAAATTACAGTGGTATGAAAAAGGTATTGATTGATACATACTGATGGCAACTTCTTTTATGTGGGAAAATAAAGAAAAGTTATCTTTGTTTCTGTTTAAATTGTTTCTATCATTTTAGTACCGAGCCTAATTTCTCAGTAAATGACGTTCTTGCTTGTGGTCCAAATTAACTACAGAATTATATACTATGTGCAAAAGAGAGATACCTTTTATTCAGCTAAAGTATTTTCATTAAAATTAGTACAGATATAAAATTTGGCACATTCCTGTCAATCCAAAAATACAAGGGAAAGATTTAAATTATTCTCGCTTCCTCTTTTGTCACCTTCCTTGTGAGTTCCGTGTTGCGTTAACTCACTCACACTGCCTGGGGCCAGAACCAAGAGTGGCCAGATGAGGTTTTGGGAGCCATTCTCTCACCCCTTCCACGTTTCCATTTAAGAGAAGAACAAAAGCGAAAGAGCAGGCAGCCATGTACTAGGAGCTAATCATTAAAGCACATTTATAAACAAAACTTTTAAAACACAACAATATTTCTGAAGTAAATATGGTGGTAAGGAAAGAAAACAACTTAGGGAATTTTTTTGAAAATAATTTGATTTAAGAAAAAGCTGTACACACTAGGCTTGAACCCAGAGGACAAGTGAGATTAGCTATTTGTGAGCTCGTGTACACCACTGTAGATAAGCAGACATCTGGAGAGAGCAAAGGAAAATCTCTGATGATTTTCAGCAAGGCCTGGGACAGATGGAACAAGACAGTGTAATTTAGAACCCCTTACCCAGTTGCCTGAAAATAAAATGTAAACAGTTAAAAAGCTTTTAACATTCTTTACTGTCACTTCTATTGTCTGACGTCCTTGCTTACCTATCCATCATCTGGTTTCCAAAAGAGTAAGAATTGGGGGGGGGGGGAGGAACCTTGTAAGTGTATTTAATAGCCTAAATACAGATATGACTTGACTCTAATTTATTGCTAGACATTCATTTTTCAGGTCTGCAAGTTTGAATCTGCCAGGACTGGAATGCTGAGGTGTTAGTTGCTGACAATTTTACAGTCATTTTAGGCTAGGCCTGCCTTTGAGCAAGTCCTATCAGTAATAATGTCAGATTTCTTCCATTATACCTTTCTTGTATAGAAAATAATTGCATTGTGTTCTGTTTCTAAAGCCTCTCAAAGAATTCATTATAGTGTTTTGAACTATTTGAAAATAAAAGGATGAGGAACGTGAACTAGGATGAGTGAATGCAAATTGCAGAATTCCTCCTATTTTAACTTCTGAAAGCATCTCCTGATCTCAGAGGTTGAAGTTGAGAACAGAACAGTAACCAGAGGCAAGATTGATCATTGCATTTTTGATCCAGAAGAAACCACCTGATCGGTACATTTTGGGTTGTCTTTCACTTCTAAAATTTCTAGCTCCTTTCGTTGTCCTAAGAGTCTCTTTTTTGTACCTTCATATTTTTGCTTCCCTCTTGTTCCTTCTTATTACCAGCAAGAATAAACATTTGTCACTTTATGCCTTTCAAACTAACGGTTTGTATAAAAGAGCATTGTACACATCAATACATGAATTCGTGTGTGTGAATATATATTTAAACCAAGTTTCTTGCATGTTTTGAAAATCCACTGTGGCTCTCAACTTTTAACCTCTAGATTGTATCAGAATCTTCTGAAAGGTGGACTGCAGATTCTTTATCTTCTAGATCTAGATCGCTTTTGCAATAACATTTTACAGTAACTGACAAGTTAGCCTTTGGAAACTGAAGCCTACCTCATGCTCATCCAGCTATAACTCTTCTATGAAAGATAACTCTGTCCCAAACTGAGTGGTTTTGAGAGAGGACAGGTTGTTCTGGATAGAAATGATGTTACAGCTGTTTTGTGCAGACACAGTGCTCTGTACTGCACTTGTATTACTCATCTAATCCCCGTCACAGCCCTACAGGGCACCACCAGAGCTGTCCCCATGTTGTGGATCACAGAAAGAATGTTAGCAAGAAAATTCAATCCATCCTCTGGCTTCCTTGAGGCAAGAGGAGGGAAAGAGGGCAGTGCAGAGGCAGGACAGAAGGATTTAGAATGCTTTTTTTTTTTTCCTTTTAAATCCTTTCCCTAATTTTGTTGCATCTTGAATTAAATCTGTATTTTTCTGCTTTGAGACCTCACAACTCATTTCTGAAACCTCCACAGGGCATCAGTTTTCACATTGAACATCTGGGCAGGGACAAAGGGGGATCTTGGTTTTCTAATTAGGGTTGGAGCAGAAACTGGCCTGGTGACTCCACCCCACCCACCTGCCTCCTGCTCTTCAGGCCTTCTTGGAAAAGCAGTCCACTTTATATCTTTTTCATTAAAGAAAAATGTAATTGACGTGCTAAACTCTACAATTCTCAGGCTTTTTTAAAAAATATTATCTGTAAGAAGATTTATAAAAACAAGAAGAACCTTTGTGGTTTTATTTTGAAAGCCAGAAGAGTTGAAAAACAAGGCAGACTTCTAATGCGGAGTGTTTTTACTTTCCAACTGTAAAAGACATATAATGGTTTCTGTGTGTGTTTATGAGAAGAAAGCAATGGAATGATTTATTTTCGGTTCTGGCAAAGCAGAAGCAGCCACTTTGAGTATTCAGTGAAACATTTGTCATCTGATAAAGTAACAGAAAACACAGAATCAACCTCCTTACCTAAATAAGTCAACGTTACTGCATATTTTTTCAGATAGTTGCATTTTAAAAGAAATCTCTTGTATACTTTGAGGGAACTATCTAAACAACACACTGCTATGCAAACTAGAGCTTTGCAAATCAGACCCAACTCTCTTCTTTGTTTATAGTCTATGAACAAACTTAGCAAAATGTATGATGCAAGGTGTCCGGGATGTTTTCAACATAAGCACAGTTAACATTATTACCATCACTCTATGTTCTTTCCCTTGCCACACACGTACCAGTAAATACACATATGCATGTAGACATAGCTGTATGTTTGTAAATGAGATGCAAACTGAAAATAATTTTGTTTGGGTATTGCGGACTCCATGTTATTGCTATGAATTCATGTGTTATCAAGAAAGGCATCTTTACTGTCCCGGGGCAAATGCTGAAAGTATACGGTTTCTTTCAGAGTGCCATTAGAAGACTTACCCAGAAATCCTGTACCCGCCTATTAATTTAATTTTATTTCCTTTTTATAGACTCCACTTTTCTTAGTAAATCATGGAGAGAATGGACCAGTCAGATGCAACAGGTGCAAGGCCTACATGTGCCCGTTTATGCAGTTCATTGAAGGTGGCAGAAGGTATCAGTGTGGATTCTGCAACTGTGTGAATGATGGTAAGTGGTGCCATGAACTTCTCTTTGTGAGAGCTCCTTATTATGGAATAAAATGTACTTCTTAGCTTGTGAAAAACAGATTGTTTTTCTATATAGCAGCACCTCCTCTCTTCCCTCCCCTCTTCTTTTCTGTCCTACCCTGGGTAGAGTGCTATGGCATCATCATACCTCCCAGCAACTTCAATCTCTTGGGCTCAGGTGATCCTCTGGCCTCAGCTTCTTCCCTCTCTCCCCTACATTCCTCTCTCCCTCTCTGTTTCCCAAGCTGGAATGCAGTGACACTGTCATACTCACTGCCATCTCAAATTCCTGGGCTCAAGTGATCCTCCTGCCTCAGGCTCCTGAGTAACTGGGACTGCAGGTGGGTGCATTGCACACCATGCCCAGCTAATTTTATTATTATTGTTATTTTTTTTAATAGAAACAAAGTCTCACTGTATTTCCCAGCTAGTCTCAAACTCTTGGCCTCAAGTAATCTTCCCACTCTGCTTCCCAAGATTATAGGTATAAGCCACCACACTCAGCTTCTAAATTTGTAATCCTTCAGTATTAAATGAAGCACATCTTCAGGCTAACAATGTTTGCACATTTATTCACAAAATTTATAGATTTTGTTTTGAACCGTGTGATGATTATTAGAATGTGAGTTTTCTGGGGGTTTCTCTCTTCTCCTTGTCTTCATGGACGCTTCCCTGTAGGGCTTCAGCTCTGAAGTTTGTCTGCCCTTGAACCATGTCTCCTGTGGGCGCTGGCTCCTCCCTAATGACAGCTGAGCTCAGGCACAGTTTGGGCATGTGATACTGACTCTGTGTCCTCCTGGCTCCATGAGCGTTTTCTGCACACCTTGTTTACCTGCCCCCTTGTTACATGTCCATGGCTTTACCCAACTTAGGGTGCCAGAGAGAGACCTTATGAGTCTTTCTCATGAAGACTTTTGATCCTTTTTAAAAAGTGACTTGCAGAGTTGAATCATTGGTATCTCCCCTCATTTTGACGATGGTAGCGGGGGCTTCTTGGGTCATCTCCCTCTTCATACCTACTGTGGCTCAGAGTAAATTAGATGTCCCAGCAAGACCAGAGTCCATTAGTGCTCCTCCCTTATTTCTCTTTCTAAGGAAGATCTTGTTTTATCTTTCATACTGGATGAAATCTGCAATCAAATCCTTGGCTGTCACTCAGTCCTGGGACCTGGATCAGGATCCCTGTGATGATTCCCTTCTCTGCACTTTAGTTTTGAGGGGGAAGTCATAAATGAAGGCAGAGGCCTCTCCCAAAGCATTTGAATGAAGGCCCTCACCAAGACACCTAGCACCTCAGCGTCTTCCTCCAGGCCATCAGCTTTCTCAGGAAGGTGATCAGAAATTTATCTAGTACATAATTCAGCAGGGATCTTCAATTTGCTATGACCCCCTGGCTCACACTTAATGTGTCAGCTCAGGCTTAAAAGGTCCAGGTAGAAAAAACTACTCAGATTTCTTATCTTCACACAATGGACTCTGGTCCTTTGGGTGTCCCCTCCTAGGAGGCTGCTGTGTTCATTTTCCGTATTATTTATATTAGGCTCTAATATTTGTTCCTACAAAGAAGCCAGAATCCCTTGGATTTATGTTGACCTCTACATTCTTCATTAGATTTAACAAAGCAAGGCAGGAGGATCACTGGAAAATGTCCAGAGGCTGGCCTTTGGGGAGAAAGTTAGGTCAGAGGCATGCAGGGAGACCAGGGTCACAAGGCAGTGCATAATTTATGATGTGACTTGAATTTTGGCTTATAAAAGATGATGGATAGGGTGGCGCCTGTGGCTCAAGGAGTAGGGTGCCGGCCCCATATACTGGGGTGGTGGGTTCAAGCCTGGCCCCGGCCAAAACTGCACCAAAAAAAGGTGACGGGTAATATTAAATGCTAATGAATATAAAATTAATTTTAAAAGGAACATATTGCATGTAGATGCGTAGATGTAAGTGAATTACAGGTTATAAGATATGGCAGTTACTGTAATATACATCGTAAGACAGTCCAGCTGCATCCTCTGGCTCATCTACATATAACTGAGTAGCAATTTAAGATCCTCAAAGTTTACTTACCTGGCTGAGCCTGTCAGTTTCCACTTCTGTAATCTTTCCAAGATGTTGAATTTTTGAAATTGAGAGAGCCATATGTACATATATATACCTTTTAAAACTTGTTTTAAAAGAAATAGCCATAGGATGCTAAGAACACAGAACAATGAAGCCTCAGTGATTTTTTTTTTTTTTAAATCCAACCTAAGAAAATAGTCCTGTTGTAATCCTTATGTCAGTTTCACAACTAAAAATAAAGAATGCTGAGTTTTTGGCTTAAAAACAGAAAGCATTATTTCTGTGGTTTGTGCAAATGGTAATGTTCTTTACAGAATGCTTAAAACCAGAGCATTGCTGGTTTTTCTAACTACTTCTGTCAGCAGTGGTTTAATAGCCAGCCCTATTAATCGCAAGGCAGCAGGAGCTCATTTGCACAGAGATACCAGGCCATATTTGTCCAAGTGTTCAGTATGTGACTCAGAAGTGTTCCTGAGCTTTTGGATGGCTTCCAGGTCTTTGCCAGAACTAACCTTCTTAGACATTTGAATCAAATTAAAGTTCCTCAGCTGAGATCTCGGCAGCGTAGTCTTTCCTAATACAGTAATCCTCTCCACTCTTAACCCCAAACATTAAAAGATTATCATGCAAACTCTCCATGGCTCTGGACATCTCTTAATTAAAGCATAGAAAATATTGTAGTTAATAATATAGTCCAAATAACCTATGTTTATTTTGTGAGGTATATTACAAATTCAAATAGTTAGAAAAGTAAGAATTCTTTTTAAAAAAGGTAATTTAATAGAGACAATGAAATTTGGGTTGTGACAACTTAAAATCACTAGTGTTTTTATCCCCGTCTCTCCCCGATGGTCTAAATCATAAGTGCTCTTTGTCATCAATAACTTTTAGAAGAGTCAAGAGGATTTTTCAGAAAATGCTCCTATTCTCCAAGACATCTTTTCGAAATAGTAGATGTTTAGAATATACTACATTCCAACTTTAAAGTACTTTTCTTCTTAAACTAACTCCTTTCTTCTCATAGTGAATTTTGAGAGCTTATTAAGTTGTCTGTGTTTGTGAAAACAAAGGTTTCCTTTCCTGTTTTGTTTTTATTAGTTCCACCATTCTATTTCCAACATCTGGACCACATTGGAAGGAGACTGGACCACTATGAGAAGGCAGAGTTATCTCTAGGATCTTATGAATATGTTGCTACTTTGGATTACTGCAGAGTAAGTGTTCCCAGGACTTCAAATGTTTATATGTGGATGTTGGATTCAAGCGAATAACTTTCATATGCAAAGACCTGACTCTTGATTCACAAAGCGTTTTGGTGGTACCAGGCAGATATAGTAACACCTAACACACAGATCCTGTCTTCTAGGTTATTGACCTGATTCAGGGACCAAACTGTCCACTGGAGTGATCATTTTTAAAACTGAAATGTGGTGCCAGAAATAGAAAACTGTAATTTTTATGTGTCTGCCACACGCAATATCCTAGGTTCTTAACACAGTAGTTTGCATATAGTGCCTCTGCCTTACTTGTTTTATCAATAATCTCAGAAAAACTCCCTTCCAAGCCAAAAGCTTAACCAAAATGGTCAGTAGGACTGTGGCTGTGTGTCTGTGCTCCGTTCTCCGCTGCAGTCCTTACCACAGTGGTTCATACTCTCCAAATCCCCTTTAGACTGTCTCAGCAGCCCGGGACCCCAGCCTGTGGTTTGCCTGCTTAAAATGTAACTGTGAGATTCCCTCCCCTACCTCCTGCAAACCTCTATGGGTTCTTTCCTTTCTAAAAAGTTAAGTTAAAAAACAGCACGGTGCCTTATGCCTGTAATCCTCACTCTGGGAGGTCAAGGTGGGTAGATCACTTGAGACCAGCCTGAGCAAAAGTGAAACCTCGACTCTACTAAGCATAGGAAAACTAGCCAGGCATTGTGGCGGGCATCTATAGTCCCAGTTACTCGGGAGGCTGAGGCAAGAGGATCATTTGAGCCGAAGAAGTTTGAGCTGAGCTATGGTGCCATGGCAGTCTACCCAGGGTGACAGAGTGAGACTCTGTCTGAATACAAATAAACACACGAACAAACCCAAGCATTTAGCTTTCCTTGGAAGGACATTATTAGACCCCCAAACTATCACCTCAGCCATATTATTTTCAATTGTATGGAACTCTAACCTCCTACTCTGAACCCTTCATTTCCTTAACAGCACTGTGCCTTTATAGCAGAATCTTTTTTTACCAGAATGTCTTCCCATGTTCCTGTCATATCTATATGTATCCTGGCTGGAAAACTCCTACTTACTCTGTAACGCCTGGCAGAAATTTGTGTGTGTGTGCATGCTGCACTTTCTCTGCCTGCCTCATAGTAGTTATCTGCTACAGCTTCTGTTTTAACAGAATTTGGTCTGCATGTATGTTTTCCCAGCTCTCCTCATGGAGTTGAAATCTTCTTGTATCTACCCTCTTAGTAGATTCGGATATCCTTAGGGCCCCAGTCTTGTCCTGGTCAACTTTATGACATTTGCCATGTCTGGCACAGGGTGGGCAGTTGATCAGTATATGTAGAATGAATGAATGGTGAATGAACGTGTGAATTTGGAGATGTGTCACTATTCCCAGGCCTGGCCGTTTCCTTTCTCCAATATGACAGTGATAATGACATCATCGTGGGGACCTTGCAGGGGTTTCAAACCTTTCAGTGATTTGAAAGTCTTATCTTCTTACATTTCAGCTCAGATTTCAGCTTATATCTCTGAAGCAATATGTATGGACTCCAAGGAATGGGGCCATTCTGCCTTATTTTTTCATTTCCTCTTTGAAAAATGAATGCCTACTGATGCTCAATTTCCAGAAATCAGCTTCTGACCCACAGTTTTCTTTCACAGATGGTTTCTGGGGGCAAGTATTGAGTATAGATAACAATGAACATTTTTCCTAACTGATTTTTTTCAGTTGACTGACTCTTAAAAATTTTTTTTTTGTTAATATAACTCATTCTATTTATTTTACTTTTTTATGTGATTGTTTTACACTGCATTACATAGGGCTGGGTATTAAAGAAAACTTAATGCTTTATGGCTTTAAAATGTCACACTTGAGCATTTGGGAAAATTTGGAAACATTTTTGGTACAAATGCTTTATTTCAGGGAACAAGCATGTCCTAAAATACAATTACTTTTGGGTAGTTTATTTATTCTTAACTTCTGTTGAATGAAGGAGAATCATTGGGCAATATATAAACATTTAATGTTCTAATTAAATGTAATAAAGCCATCGTAACTAGCAATAGAAAATTTATTCATGGATCTTTGCAACTGTAGTATAAATCTAACCATGCTCTGAATTTCCAGTTCTCTGCCAGAAAGGCTACATTATCTTGATTTTATGCTTTTTTAGTAGAAACTTAGGCAGAGAGTCAAATCTATTTCTGGGAACAAAAGTCTTAGTATCTTCAAACTCTGTTATCTGGAAATGTTCCAGAAGTCTAATTGATGGGAAATCTCACCCAGCAAGCAAGAAACCAAATAAAAATTATACATTTGAAGAATTTTCTAAGTTTAAATAAACTTTCTTTCCTTATTTTAAGTAGGGTTCATAATAAATATGCTGTACATATCCTTAAATTTAATTATAATTTAAAATGAAATGAAAGTGTAATAATGAGTTGGCTTGGGGATTTGGATGATGAAAACAAGCTTATTTAATTTGTAAGTATATTTTTTAATGCTACACATGCCAAAAAGGGAATTGCAAAATCACATTTTCCCTATTCATTTTAGTTTAATGTCAATTTTAGATAATAAAATTAACATTTATTGAACATTTACTATGTGTCAAACTCTATGCCAAATTCTTCCTTTGTAATTGTATCATTTAATCCTCACCATGAATCCACATGGTCAGTACCACCATTAAGTGAAGAAACTGAAGCTTAGTGAGCTCCAGTGCCCGTCTTAGGCTATACATCTAGATAGTGACGGAGCCAGAGTGATACCCATTTCTGTGTGACCACAGAACCCCTCTTCCTTGTCCGTATACACTGCGGGTTGTATAAGCAAGTATTTACAACCCCCCCCCCCCCCGGAGTTCCCCTGGAGAAAAAAGACCTCAGCTATGTCAAATAACTAAGAATGTATTATTTATGTTTATAGAATATATCTGCATATAAAGTATACCTGAAATGTAAAGTGTTCTTCCAAGTCAGCTTTTTTTTTCTTAAATAAACATGTACATTCTTCATTTAATTCTAATTCACTTTGACAAGATGATAAACCTGTTCTTGAGGTGCTTCCATGTATATGCCTGATAAGGGACATATATGATTATGATATAAACTCAAGTATGATAAATGCTGTAAGAATAGAATAGTCAGAGTGTCATAAGAAAATAGGATTTTTAGGCTTTAAAGGGGAAGTTAAGTTGGCTAAACCATGAGCAGATGATCAACATATGAAAATGGAAAAGGGGGGAACTGAATTATGGGAAGAAACAGTTTCACAAAAGTGTTGACAATTTACTTAGATTTTTTTTAGGGGTGAGGCAGGCATTGTAGATGAGTCACATGGACCTACTGTGGAGAGCAGGATAATTAGAATATTCTCCCTTCCCATAAGACATATTCAAATTCAAATTTTTTTTGGAAACACTGTGCCAAATAAAACACTCTTCCAGTCAAATTCTTGGCTCAGGTCCACTAGTCTGTGACTTCTGGACAAGAGATGTTTTGAAAATGACAACCACTTAAGTTGTTAGGAGAATGTGAATTGGGAATAATGGGAACTAAAGCTGGGAAATTATTTGGAGACACAGTTTATCTTTTTATTTTCTGGTGGGTCTAGCATCGTATCTTTGATCTCTTAGAGTTTTAGACATGTTTGTTAAAAAGTTAGTCTTGAGTGCCAGGGCATTGAAGAACTGATGTTAATTCAGTAGGCGAAGAGGACAATTAAAGTTAAGGATGATTTTCCATTAATTCATCCAACCATCCATCCCTTCATGCATTTATTTACTCAATCAGTCAACCAGTAATGAGCCCTCTTTCTAGTGCCATGCTTTGTGCTGAGCACTGAGGACCAGTAAGCTTCCTGTTCTTAGAGGAGTAGCATTATGATCTGTATTTTGCCTTAGTTTTTTTCTGACAACAATATGTCAGAATAGAAGAGAGGAGAGAGATTCGAGGCAAGTAAGCATTAGAAGTTAGTGTAGTAGTCCAAGTAAGAGAAAATGAAGGTAGTACGATAGTTCCTCAAATAATTAGAAATAGAATTACCATATGACCATCAATTCCATTTTTGTTTATATACTCAGAATAATTACAAACAGAGTCTCAAAAATATATTTGCACATCTGTGTTCATAGCAGCATTACACATAATAGCCTAAAGGTGGAAGCAACCAAGTATCCATTGACAGATAAATGCTTAAACCAAATGTGGTATACACATACAATTAAATATCATTCAGCCTTAAAAAGGAAGGGAAGCCTGACACATGCTACAACTTGCATGAACATCGAGCATATTACACTATGTGAAATAAGCATGTTATATGATTCTACCTTTATGAGGTATCTAGAGTCGTCAGATTCATAGGGACAGGAAGTAGGATGGTGGTTGCCAGGAGAAGGGCAATGGAAATTGTTTAATGGGTACAGAGTTTCAGTTTTACAAGATGAAACGAGTTTTGTGATGGATGGTAGTGAGGTTGTACAGTGTGAATGCACTTAATACTATTGAAATGTACACTTAAAATGGTTAAGGTGGTGACTTTTATGTTATGTTTTTTTTTTTTTAACCCAACTAAAAACTAACCAAAAAGAGAGAAAAAGAAGCTCTAAATTTAGGCATTGAAACTAAAAGAAACTAAAAGGCCTTCACAGTTAACTGGTTGAGACAGTCAGATTTCAACCTCAGATTATTTTTTTAGAGGATTCTAAGAAATGTTCCCATGACTTCTAGAATTTTGAGTCTGAGGTGCTGTAGCTAATTGGAATGTGCTGGCCTTAAGCTCAAAAAAGAGATGGGAGAGAATTTGAAGAGTCACCCATGTAGAGATGCTGGTTGAAATGAGCAAATGAACGCAATTCCTGTGACGGAACACGTGGTGAGAGGAGAGGAGAAGGGGTTCCTTGGTGAAAGATGAGGAAATGAGAAAGAGAAGCAAGGGTGGAAGCTACCAAATATGGCAGCTGAATGGATAAACAAAATGATCCAGAGTGAAAAAAATGGGGAGGAACAGCTTCCCTGGCAGCTAAGGAAGTGAAAGCAGTGGTTGTGCCTGAAGTTGTAAAGAGGTGGAAGAGATTTAGGATGAGTGCAGGATTTTATTTCAAGTCTTCATAGGTCAGTGACCTCTAAGGGAGCAGTTTTGGTAAGGCAAGCTGGAGAAGCAGATCTTTTTAGTGTGTGTGCATGTTAAGCTTGGTTGGACAAAGCAAGCTGGATCGAATGGGTAGAAAACTAGATTAAGGAAGCTAATGATGAGCTGTTACCGTGATCTAGGCATGAATTGATAAGCTTCCATACAGTGAAGAGTAGGGATGGGAGCAAGTACCACGAAAGAATCATTCTGAGAAAAACAATGAGACGACTCAGTGATCAAAGGAAAAGGAACAGCCAGATCTATTTCACATTTTCAAGTGTTCGAGTTGGCGTGTAGTGATGTTATTGATAAAGATAGAAAAATTGGAAGAGAATGTGATTTAGAGGAATGATGAATTAATTTTGCATATATAAAAAACAAGGTATAGTGAAACATTGCTGTGGAAATATGCAGGTCGGAGATGTGGAAAGTATTTAATGGGAAGTGGGTAAGGCTGAATTTAGGAGAGAACAAGAATGGTAAGGAACATTTGGATTCATCACAAAGAGGTTTTGGTTTTATTAACAGAAATGGTTATTTAAATCAGCATAAACCTATGTTACGAATTAGGTGGTAATCAGGAATGATTTGCCATGAGAAATACGTTTATAGTAGAGTCCCTTCATCTCTTTTTTAGTTTTGTTTTGGCAAAGGGATGAAGTTTTCAGGCTGATGATTTTTAAGTCCTGTAATTTCTTTTTATTTAAAATGAAAGACTTTTATGAGAAATTGTTATATCTTAGCCTTGTAGGGGATATGGAATGAATCAATAAGATAATTTATAGACATTATCTAATTTTATAATAATTAAATACAATTTTATTTTAGAACATTTTTATGATTTATAATAAAGTTTAAAACATTTAGGTCTGAACTCTTTATTCTCTAGTGTCGGTTACTAAAGTTGTTTGCCCGTGGCTGTCATTTCTAAATATTTAGTAAGAAATAACTGAAGAGTCACTTCCTAAGAGCTTTTTGAACACCAGCCAGTAAAGGGACAAATAAGCAAGAAAATGTTTTCATCACAGCTGCTCTGTGCTAGAGTGATTGTGTGAAACAAAGAAAAGGCCTAACATTCCATTTTTACTATAGACGTATAAGCAGTTAGGTAAGTAATAATATGGTACAAATTTTTAGGTATGCAGTTACATTTTCTTTTTAGCTTTTTTATCTTGTTTTTAATACAGTGGTATATCCACTCTGATGGCAAACCATCCCGGCAAATCTCCACATCACACTCTGCAAAACTGCTTGTGATTAGCAAATTAGTTGCTTTGGCACAGAGCTGTGCTCGCTTGCCCGTGACAGCCTGGAAGATGGTTTTGATACTAGCGACAGAGCATTGAGAATGACAAGTTTCACACTGTAAGAAATAAAGTCGGGGGTCCTTCTGCAGGATTGTGTCCGGTGATCGGCATGTGTGACAAGTGACATACTCCTTGATATCTTCTCAAGACATTTTTTTATCTGTTTCTGTTAGAATCTTCCTTTGATTACAAGCTGATTATTACCATCTACAGAGCCCCTTGTACATAATTCGGCCAATAAAAATGCAAGGAGATGTTTTGGCTGACGATGTAACAGTTTACAGATTATCTGTGAAGTTAACAAAAGTTTTCTTGGTTCATACTTAGACACCTGTGGAAGTTTCATGACAAATTTCCTTTTCTTTCTAACAACCACATCTGGATTCTTTTCCTCATGATGTCACACACTGGATTCATATGTATAGTTGCTTTCCGAGCCTGCCCACGTCTTCATATGTGTAGTCTCTTTCTGAGCCTGCCCAAGCAGGGCCCGTCTGGTTACTGAATGAGATACCATCATCTTTTTGCTGTCTTCATCCTCTACAGCTTCATCTTTCTCTAGTATTTCATCCCTCATTTGGGAACATTCCTCTTTTTCTTCTTTTTATTGCCAAGCATAATGTCAAGGTCATCCTCTGGTTCAGCTGGTTCTTGAACATCACTTTCAATCGTTACACCTTCTTCAGCTTCATTAATATCAAATATCTTTTTTTTTCTTTTTCTTTTGATTAAAGAAGTTCCAATCTTCTAGATCATCAGAAGCATCTTTTTTCCTACTGTCCTCTTCATCAGCTTCCGTATCTTGGTCTTCAATCAGCTCTGGCTCCCCTTCTTTTGTTTCTGAGGACTGGGTTCTTCTGTCGGGGCGTCTCCTTCCTCATCTAACATAAAGGGCTGCTGCTTCTTTTTCTTCTTGCTCATAGTAGGATGAAAAATCATCTGATTTTCAGGTCTTCGCTCCTTGAGTCTATCCAAACTGGAGAATATTTCACTTTCTGTGAACACATTTACTTGCTTCTCCACCATTTCCTTGCCATGACCTTGTCCCCAGACGTGGCTGCGGTTTGAGTGGGCTTGGCACAGACGAAAACTCAGACGGGTCAGCCTCAGGCCCTGGCAGCAGCACAGATCCTGCTGATACCTCTCTACATTTCTACTACCACACTCTACATTTTCATATATAATTTCATATGCTTAAAAGTGAAAGCGATTTGGGCGGTGCCTGTGGCCCAAAGGAGTAGGGCGCCGGCCCCATATGCCAGAGGTGGCAGGTTCAAACCCAGCCCTGGCCAAAAAAAAAAAAAATGAAAGAGATTTAAAAATAGTGATATCCAAGTTAATGAAAATTTATTACAATTTCAATAACATGTACAAATTCAATAGTAATTATTACATGTACTATTTCTTAGCACAGTTTGTTGGCATTCCAAACATTTTGTCCCCTAAGGCAGAGTGTTATAAGCAAAGCTGGCCACAGTACTATACTCTCCCTCTGGCAATGGTGGTAGTGAAATTCTCAAAGCTTTGTAAAAGTGAACCTTCCTGCTAGTTGTTACGGGACAGTTTAATCTGTCACAGTACTATTTAATTCAATAGTGGGATCCAGGTCATACCCTAGAAAATAAACAGCTTCTTTGATCTTTATTATAGCATCAAGGACTATATTCTAGAAAATGATTTAGTTCCACAGATGGTATAGCCTAACTATTCAGATGTTCTAATGAGTGTTTACATTTGATTATGAAATGTATTTACTATCTAATTATATCTATTTATGTGATGTGCTTGCCTTCCTATAGAAGAATAAGCCTCCCAACCCACCGGCCTTTATCTTCATGATTGATGTTTCATATAGTAACATAAAGAACGGACTTGTCAAGCTTATATGTGAAGAACTGAAGACCGTGCTGGAAAAACTTCCAAAGTAAGAGAGCTGCCATTCTTTTTATAACTTAGGCAATATTGCTGAATTAATTTATTGGCAGAAAGCAAGTGTTGAGTGACCAGTTGATATATTTTTACTAATGAGGACATTGGGTAATTAGTTATAAATCAGGCAGCACCCTTCTTTTGAGTCTTTAAGAAGTCAGAGTGATCTTTCGTACAAAGCAAAAGAAGCAAACTGATAAGAAGATGCTATGGTAAAGAAAACATTCAAAATACGTTATAAATTGTAAGGAGAATCCCAACCGTGTGGTGGTAAAGACTTTGTAAGCCTGTTACTCACTTTTCAAAGCATTGATTTCCCAAAGGAAACTAATAGTTGCTGGGTAACTGGTAGAGGGGTTGAAGGGGTGCTGGAAAATGAACTATTGCCTTTTTTTTTTCTTTTTTTGAGACCGAGTCTCACTCTGTTACCCAGGCTAGAGTGCCGTGGCATCGGCTTAGCTCACAGCAACCTCAAACTCCTGGGTTGAAGTGACCCTCCTGCCTCCGCCTCCTGAGTAACTGGGACTATAGGCAGCTGCCACAATGTCCAAATAGTCTTTCTATTTTTAGTAGAGACCAGGTCTCACTTTTCCCAGGCTGGTCTTGAACTCCTGGGCTCAAAGGATCCTTCCACCTTGGCCTCTCAGAGTACTAGGATTACAGGCGTGAGCTGCCTCGCTGGCCTGAACTGTTGTCTTATGGCAGGGATGTTAGCTTTTTAGTGAAATTTTCCTTTGCCTTTAATTATACACTGTCAGCTTATTTGCAGCTTATTGCCTCTGTGTCCTATAATTTAGCCCAAGGGGCACCACTTCTCTTGGCGTTTTTAGGGGACAGTGCACGCGAGGAAAGATAGAAAACGAATTCTAATAGCTAACAGATGAGCACACCCCAGATGTTAAGCAGTAAAACCAGCACACTGTACCCCATGACTGCATTAATGTACATAGCTATGATTTAATAAAAAATTAAAAAAAGACTTCAGACTATATTTTAAAAAGGTTCTTTGGCATATTACCTGCATCTAAATCCAAGTGATGATAATCTTACCATAAAAAATATAAAGTTACATGCACACATAGTCCAAACTAAATTTCAGGGGAGAAAAACAACCAGATTTGTTTTGAGAGATAAAGGGAAAAAAGTATTTTGGCATGAATAAAAACTTTTCAGAGAAAGATTTAAAAAGTAGCAGGGAATAACTAGCAGTATCTTTAATTTTTTCTTTTATCATCTCTCCTAAAACAAATATCAAACATAGCTGCTATTTTTAAATTCTGTTGGTGTACAAAGTAGATGTTTAGAACTGGGATCTAGCATCTAGTAAGGAGACTCGGGAGCAGGGAGGATGCCATCCTTCCTGAGAGGAAGGCATGCTGAAAAGATAAACCAGCCAGGAAGTGTCATCTGTAACCTGGTGTCTGTACAAGTCCCCACATCTCCCACTTTTTCCCTCCTTCCTGGAACAAAAGAAGTCTTTGTCCTGGAAAGGGATGTTCTTTGAGGGTGGGGGGATTCTCTTCAGCCCTTAGGACTCTGTGGATCTGTGGCTGCCCACTCCTCTGTATTCTTTCCCATATGACCGGTGCTTTGGCACATGCGAGACTCAGAGGAATGAACTCTGGACCTCCCAGGAGTACTTTTGTTTGTATCTGTGAAGCTGAAGTCATAATATTCTTGAAGATGGTTTGGAAAAGCAGTGGGGATGTTTAAAAAACACTGAGCTGATTTCAAACCAAATTTTAAAATGAAGAATGAGCTGGGAGCAAGTTGGAGATGGTGGCATAGGAAAAGCATCTGATACCCACAGACTTATTCGTGACTGCATTTTCCCTTACCCTGTTCTTAGGGAGACTTGGGCAATATGGATTTTCTGCTGAATATGATGTATTTTATCATAGAACTCTCTGATGAGTTGGTTTCATCCTAAATCTGAAATTTGAACCTAGCTAATAAGAAAAGAAACTACTTTAATTTCTTTCTCTCTCTCTCTCTTTCTCAAACTGGTTCAAATTGGGCTAACCTATTTTCATAGGCAGTTACTTCACCACCCTCTGGTTCCTTTTTAACACAGTGGTGATACGACACAACCTATTGATGTGACATCGTACGCTTTCTTTCCTTCAGTGTCATCATAACTTTATATCCTACAAATGGCTTTGGCAAAAGATAGGAACAAAAAATAAAAGGACATTTTTTGTTATTCTTTGCCACTATTCAGATATCTCTCTTAGAAGAGTTCATTCAGTCCAGCTACCTTTTTCTCCTTTATCTTTTAAAACAAACCTGGCTGTTTTTTCTGTCCTGAAATTCATTTTGGGCTGTGCATGTGTGTACCTTTATTTTCTATGGAAAGAAAGGCGACACCTGTGGCTCAAGGAGTAGGGCGCCAGCCCCCTATACCGGGGGTGGTGAGTTCAAGCCTAGCCCAGGGCAAAACTGAAAAGAAAAGGGGGGGGGGAAAGAGTGCCATCAGTTTGATTTGCTTCTTTGTACCAAAGCAGGTAATATGCCAAATAGCCTTTTGAAGCACAGCTTGAGGTCCTGATTAACATCTTGGAGTCCTGATTAACATCGTAGGGCATGTTAATCTCTTAGCTAATCTTTTGGAAAAGGAAGGCCTCATTATTTACTATTTAATTCTGAATTTATATCTTTGGGCTCCCAAGATAGCCAGACTTTTCTGACTTCTCTGGAACTGGAAAGGAAAGATTATAAACGTTTTACCTGTTGTTCAGAACAAACTCCTGGATTACTTTGGGGTTTTGTTTTTTGTGAATACTGGTGTAACTACCATGGTCAAAGTGCTCGATTTAGGAATTTTCTGGGTCATCTCGTTGCTGATGTTTCCAGTGTGGCTCTGGTGGATTTATTGTAAAATGATGATGGGTGCGTGTTGAGGGAAAAGTAACTCAAAAGAAGCAGAGGAGCAGCCCCCTCGTCTTCATGACAGTCCCTTATGTGATTTCACAAAACTCGTGTAGAACTAATCCGAGGGACGGGCTGAGGCTTAGTTTTCTTCTTCTGGATATGATTAATGAAGCAATTATACTGTTAAAAAAAATCACAAGGCAGTTCTTTGTGTCTCAAACAAATTTTTAAAAAATATGTTCCTGTGGAGACAAGATAATATTTGCAGTTATGTGAGATATTCTGATTAGATGCTTTAAAAAATGTTACTTTAGATTTTAATTGAACCCTATGAATCCAGGCTACTCTTTTCCCATCACTTGAAAATATCTAAATCCAGAGGAAAATAACAATCCAGACTTCCCTCTCTAGTTTTTCTTCTGTGCCCTTTGCCTTAATTCGCTCCAGATTAACTATGGAAAGGGGATTCAAGCCTTTCATGGTTTGCTGGACATTTTTCACCTTATGTCGTGAAAGGTTTACTGGGAAATAAGAATTAAACTCGTGGTGTGCTGGCAAACTTTTTCTCAAATAAATTACTTGTTGTGTCTGTTCATTCTATGGTGTGGATACTTCTAGATGATTTCAAACTATGAAAATGACATCACTAAACTGGAGTTGGGATGAGAGGTGTACTGTTGGCTTATCAACTTGGCTTGCAACTTGCCATCCCAAATCTGGTGTCTCATCGTCATGATAGCCATCCTCAGTCAAACCTGTCATTCCTTACACTGTACTAGGCCTTATGGGAAAGGAAATGTCAGCCTTGGACTCTGCCCTTTATCAGCTTATAGTTGAGGATCATGAAATGTTAAACAAAAGGCACCATATGTTAAGAGCCCAGTGAGGATGAGTTATAGGAATTTAGAAGAAGAAATTGCTTATAGTAGGTAGCATCAGGGAAGTTTCACAAAGGAAAATAAGCTTGCACTTAGTCTCTTAAGATTCTAATAAGTAGGAAGAGGAAGGGAAAAGTGTGGATGCAGCATAGTGTAGTGGTTAGTTGCACAGAGTCATATCCTTTAGAACAGCGGTTCTCAATCTGTGGCTCGCGACCCATAGGAACTGTATTAAAGGGCCGTGGCATTAAGATGGTTGAGAACCACTGCTTTAGAATGTTGGGGTGTGTATGAGTCTCGGTGTAGTGACAAAGGTTAAAGAGCCTCACTTCTGCAAGCTTTGCAAGTATCTAGAATATAAACATATTACTCAGTGCTTTCAGAAGGGATTAGCAGTCTCTGTTTAAACTGTCTACTCTTTAATCAAGACCTCAATGAAGAACAAATACCCTTAGCAAAGGGAAGAGAGAAGAAATCAAATACCGTTGGAAGACAGTACTCTGTCATCCTAAGACATCAAAGAAATTGGGAAGTCTGCAGTGGAATCAGCAGTCTAACTTGAGATACTTTCATCTAGATACTTCTATTTTCCTTTGTTACTTGCGCGGCTCTTTATGCCATGTGAGAAATTAAGAAACTGAGCAAACCAGGGTTGGTTCCTTTTCAAAAGAATTGTCCTTTAATCAAAATAAGTTTTACTGACATCTGAGAATCAAAGAAAATGGCATATATTGTTTATGGGTTTTCTTTAGCCATTTAATCATTTAGCTCTATATAATATTCACCACTTAAAATTAGTGGTGAATAGTAGTATTGTCTAAATGTTTTATTTTAGGAGAGAAAAATAGACAATACAGTGTACTCAACAAATGTGTAACTAAAGCCTAGACCACCCTAAGTTCTGGATATGCTTACTGCAGGCCAGACTGAGACATCCATGCTTTCCTGCTTTCAGGAAGTAGACATGTTTTAGAATTTCTTTTATTTTTATTATTGTTAAATCATAGCTGTGTACATTAATGCAATCATGGAGTACAGTGTGGTGTTTTCGTATACCATTTGAAATATTTTCATCAAACTGATCAACATAACCTTCATGTCATTTTCTTAGTTATTGTGTTAAGACGTGTATGTTCAACTTTTAGAAAAATTCACTTGTACACTTGTAAGATAAACCATAGAGGTGATCTCACTGTGCTTTTTAAGGGCCGGGTGAGGTAGCTTACACCTGTAATCCTAGCACTTTGGGAAGCCAAGGCCGGTAGGTTGCCTGAGCTCACTGGTTCAAGACCAGCCTGAGCTAGAGCAAGACCCCATATCTAAAAACTAGCCAGGCGTTGTGGCAGTTGCTTGTAGTCCTAGCTATCGGGAGGCTGAGGCAAGAGAATTGCTTGCGCCTGAGAATTTGAGGTTGTTGGTAATACGAGTGTGCCTTTCTCTGTCTTGCCTCAGATATTCCATGTGTTCTTCTGACCTTATGGTGACTTTTCAGAGAGCTTTGTTTATAAAGAATGTAATAAGCCCAGCTTATTCATGAAAAACAACCTTATGATTTTCTATGGATTGAAAATAGATATATTAAAGAAATTTGAGTACGCGTTTTCACAATGTCCATTGGATTTTTTTATGTAGAATTTTGAGAACTCTTTATCAACTTGTTTATTTTTGTAATAACCCCTATTCCCTACTGCTGTGACTCAATGTTATTTATATCTGGTAATAGAAATTAAGGCCAAAAGTTTAAATATGTCTTCCATATATTTTGTAAGAGATATATCCTGACTGAATTTCAGATGGAAACCTCCTTTGCATTCTAAGTTAATAGGAGGACTTCAAGCACTTTTTTTTTCCTCATAGGGAAGAACAAGAAGAGACGTCTGCAATTCGAGTTGGTTTTATCACATACAACAAAGTTCTCCATTTCTTTAATGTAAAGAGTAATCTGGCCCAGCCTCAGATGATGGTGGTGACTGATGTTGGAGAAGTCTTTGTTCCTTTATTGGATGGTTTCCTGGTCAACTATCAAGAATCCCAATCTGTGATTCACAAGTAAATATCAAGTGTTTTATAATCTAAATACCAATCAGATATCTTTTTAATTGTATCATGTTTTTATTTTATTTTATTATTTATTTATTTATTGCAGCTTTTGGCCAGGGCTGGGTTTGAACTCACCACCTCTGGTATACGGGGCTGGCACCCTACTCCTTGAGCCACAGGCACCACCCTATTGTATCATGTTTTTATTAAAGCATATGTTGTTTTGTTTTGTCATTAGCCAGGGAGTTTTAAGACATGGATTATAAAACTCGACCATTTCTTTTTGGTCCCTTTTTAATGTAAACTGATATTTGAAAGGAGTAATATTTTTATACTCAACACTATACCACATTGATCCTTTTCCTTTGCTGGAAAGGTAATATAAGAGAGAGATGTCTTACCTGTGGATAAGTATATTTAATCACGATATAACTAAAGATAAGGCCACTGTTCTAAGAATTTATGGTCTAAGAGATCAGTAATGTGGCGAACAGAAAAATATCAATGAAGAATGTAGTTTTGTGAATGTTGCATTCATGTTACAGATTTTGGTGCCACCCATGTCAGGAGATCATTCTGTGAGGAATGGCTTGTGAAATTCACCCATAGGTGTTGGGTGTCAAATACTTTATGTGTTTAGGCTTGACATGTCAGTGATTTATTTCTTGAGGTTTATTGAAAGTATGGTAAACGTTTAGAACCTTCTGCTTACTCATCTGTTACAGCTTGCTGGACCAGATTCCAGAGATGTTTGCAGACTCTAATGAAAATGAGACTGTCTTTGCGCCTGTCATACAGGCTGGCATGGAAGCGCTAAAGGTGAGAGGAAGCTGCTTTTAATTGTTAGCAAATAAAGTTTTTAAAAGAGAGACAAAGAAAGAAAAGAAAAGAAAAAAGTTTCATTTTATGCAAGAAAATACACTCTTCATTACAACATGTGGGTCACTAGAGGCTATTCCAAACTTCCATGCAAATCTCAAGAGGAAATGACCCAAACCAGGGATTGCTCCCAGTGTTTACATTCCAGCACTATTAGCATCTGAGCGAATGATTTTACCAGTATTTCCTGTTTAGCTCCTCCTTTTGGCTTTTCTATGAACTTTATATGGTCTATTTTAAAAATAGTCCAGCAATATCAGAACTACCAAAGTCCCACATCACTCTCTTCCTTGAGATTTTCAAACATACAGTGGTGAGGCCTGCGACTATCCATGGCAGTGAATGCTGCTCAGGGCCTCGCTGGAGAGGTTGGCCATATCTCTAGTTGGGAAGCTGAGCCCAAGTGACACTGGTCATGTTCATCATAATAAAGACAGTAAACTGAAGAATGCTCCGTGACTTAAAAGGAAAGTGTATTTTTTTATTTCCTTGCTTATTTTTTATTTTTATTTCTTTGTTGGTTTTTTTGTTGTTGTTGAGATAGAGTCTCACTCTATGCCTGAGCAGAGTGAAATGGCGTCATAGCTCACTGCAACCACTTAACTCTAAATCATTATTAGCTTAGCATGGCAGGCAGACCACTTTGGCCCTGACAGCTAGTTCCTAAAATTAATTTTTAAATTTTACTGTTAAAGTTAAATTTAAATCAGATTTTACAAAGTAAAATATAATAATAAGAACAACAACAACAACAAATAGCAACAGCAACAAGACAAGAACTGAGTTTTGAAATGCTTCCCACATGAATTTTGTGTCTGATTTTTTTAGCTTGGCTCTAGTAGTGTGATTCTTGCCTAGGCCTTTTGCTCTGCAAGGTATTCACTTACAGGATCAAAGACTTTTATGGTAAGGTGACCAGACAGCCCGCTTTTGGCGGGACAGTCCTGATTTTTAACAATTTGTCCTGCATCCCATGACATATTTAAAAAGTCCTGATTTTTGGAAAGAATACACTACAAGTTAGGGAAAGGTGGGACAACGGGAAGGGAATGTACAGTTTTTGGTTGCTAAAAAGGTTAATGTAACTCCATTTGGGAATGAAGAGGTTAATGTAACTTCATTTGGAAATAAAAAGGCTAATGTAAACTCCCTACTCCCCTCCTGGGCAAGGTTGCCCAGGTGGACCACCCTACTCCTTTAAGCCACAGGCTCTACCCTATACATAATTTTTTTTAATGTATTATATTTGTAAATTGTACTTATGTTGAAATTAAAAATATATATATTACAATACTGTTTTTGCATTCTATGAAAATTTTTGTTGCTCCATATAGACCATATTTTTAATTAAGAACCCCCACCCCCGTCAATGGTGTCCTGCTTTACCAATGTTAAAATCTGGTCACCTTATGTTATGGGAGCCCTTCATAAAGTCTCAGAATACATGTTAATTTAACATAAAATTGATTTTACATCATAAAGTAACTTCAAGATATTAGAGCTCACCCAGAAGAAACTAGCAAGTGATAAATGGGCTCTAGAAAGGCTTGGGAATTCCTGTTTTGTTCCATATTACTATAAACAAATATCTTCTATTTCAATTTGAATGGATTTTTTTTTTTTTTTTGGTGGTGGTGGTTCTGTCTTCCAATGAGGTATCTAGAAATCCATATGTAAATTCCTATACACAATAAGTCATCTATGACCTTAGGAGTTTTTCCTGCTCTAAGAAGTCAGGACTGGGAATATTGTATTCTTGGGCTCACATGTGAGAGGAAGGATGAACGGATATTCACAAGCTAACACTTTGTCCCTTAAGAGAGCACAGCAAAGTGAAAAGCATTCAGCCGTGGCCACCAGGGTGCCTGCATGCAGAATCCCAGGACCCATGTTTCTTTTCTGGAAGGGAGCAGTGCTGTCTTGTAACAGTCGTTTCCACACTGACAGTCCACAAGAGAGCTACAGGCTGCTTGGCAGCTTTGGAAGAAAAAATAATAGGAAGCAAATTTGTGTACATGCATTCTGCATATCTGAAAGTTTATATTATATTACTAGGAAAAACAGTATTCTTAATAGCCATGCGTTCTCTGAGGCTGACCCTGCATCAGTATATGTGGCTATCAGTCAGTCTGCTGAAGTTCTGGTTCATTTTGGCTAATGTAGCTTCCTATCTTTTGCAGGGTATTTTTTTTTTTGATTATATCTGTTATATTTGAAATTTTATTGTTATAATAATCTATATTTTTACCTCAAAGTTTAAAAATTAGAAGAAACTAATAGCTTCATAAATACAAAGTTAATGAGTAGTATCATCCTTACAAAGTGGAATGGACTATTTTTATAAAAAATAAAGAACCATCTTTTTTTATAAAAAGATAAGAAACTACCTCCATAAAATGATGCTGTTGGGCTTAATGTCAGCAGCAGTAGCGTAAGGTCCTTCTCCATCAAGACAGGCTAATGCTCCACTGCTTCAGAAAGACGCTCCTCGACTGACTCTTCAGAGCAGCAGGTGATGTTTTAAAAGTGTAGGTTCCGCTCCATTCCCAGAGATCCTGATCATTAGGGCTTCGATTTATTCTGATGATTATCCATGTTTAGGAACTACCAGTATAAGGAATTGTTAATGGTTCTGCCATCTCTGAGAATATCCTCCCCTAAGTTAACTCACCAGAAACTTACATTCCTGACCCATACTACTTCCTATGCTCTTTTTGCTTAAGAATGCTTCTACTTAACCGTCATTTAACTTCTTGCCCTCAGCTGTTAATTAATGGTTACAATAAGAAGTAATTTGATGAAAAAGTTTATCGAACAGAATGTTCAGTGAAGACATTCTGTGTTATTCAGTTTCTTATATAAAGATTTGCTGGTTGATTTTATAGTCAATTATTATAAGCATTTTAGCCCATAATGTTTTGTTTAGCCTTATCTACTGAAAAAAAAAAAAGTACTAATAATCCTTAGGGTAGATCTTCTAATAGAATTATTTCCTTTCCCTGATCTTCTTACTGATTTTTTTTATTTTACTTTGATTTAGTGATTCTATGTATATATGCCTTTATTCATATGTTTTCTGAAAACCTTTTTTGTAAGTAGATTTTTAATATGAACAATAAATTAATGAGAAATTTCTCTTGCACCTGTCAGGAAAATTCTGGGTGATTATAATTGAGAAGAACAACCACTTTGTATGTAATTATCTAAGAGTAATAACTGAAGCAGTGTGATTGCAGCCTGTCTGTAGTTTATGCTTTTCACCTTGTAGCAAGTTTGCCAGCTGTGGGTAAAGGGAAGAAGAATCCAGAGTGTTGTGTTGCTCTGATAGGCTGGAGTAGAGATTCAACATGGCTTCCAAAGGTTTTGAAATGCACAGAGATTGCGAAAGAATCTCTCATGGTTTTAAAAATCTCCTCATTCAGAGCACTTGAGGCTGGAGGGTATGGCATCTGCAGGTTTGAGGTTTGCATTTGGAGCTTCAACCAGGATAATCGAGGTTGTTTGCAAGAACCATCAGGGAAGAAGGTGATGACACCAATGACATTGCTGGGGACCTTAACTAGCTGATTGCAGCCCTAACTGGCACCCTTTGGAACAAGATTGTCCTTAAGAAGTGGTACAGGATATTTAAGGACCACGTGTCTCTAGGGCAATATGCAATGCATGATGGGATGAACCTGGGGCTTTATTACCAATAGAGCAGAATTCCTTGCCCTGCCCTATCCTCCTTTCCCCGCACAGCACCCACACTGGTATGGATGCTAATTTTTAAAAACTCACATTAATGTGTCACTGGAAGTGAGGCTGCGGAAGTAGTGAAACCCACTGGGAGGGAGCCTGCGGGGCACTGATGGTTGGCTGGCTGGTGGGATGGTGGATGAGGAGGAAGACCCTGCTTTTGAGGAAGAACATGAAGAAATTAGAGGAGGTAGGAGAAGGTAAAAGAAAGAAACTTTTGTTCTGAAGAATTGAGATGTGACTATGGCTTTGGAGATGACCAGAATCTTTATGCTGAGTCAGTAGATGTTCTTGAAGACCTTGTCATAGAGTTCATTACTGAAATGGCTCACAAGGCCGTGTCTATTGGGAGACAAAGTTGAGTACAAGTTGAAGATATTGTCTTCTTGATTCAAAAGGACCCCAGGAAGTTTGCTAGGGTTCAAGACTTGCTTACTGTGAGTGAAGAACTGAAATGGACTAGAAAAGCATTTGATCAAGAAAACTGTGGGTCTTGACATCCGTAGTTTCTGAAACTCCTTTATGTTCTAGGGAAACCATATGTAAGAATTGTTATATTTTCTCCAGTAAGGTCCTGGTATCTCCCTATGCAAATTAAAAATCTTTTATAAATGAAATCTCCCAGGATCACGAACCCATGAAGATGAATCCTTTAACTAAGGTGAAGCTGATCAGTGAGCTGAATGAGCGAGGGGTCCAGCTTGTGGTGGCGAATAAGGTGTCCTGGCGCTCTGAGTACCAGGACAGTGCCTGGATCTTCTTGGGAGGGCTTCCTTATGAACTGACTGAAGGGGACATCATCTCTGTGTTCTCACCACATGGGGAGATTGTTAACAGTAATCTCATGCGGGACAAGAAGACTGGCAAATCTGAAGGATTTTGTTTCCTCTGCTATGAAGACCAGAGGAGCACAATTCTGGCCATTGACAATTTCAGCAGAATTAAGATAAAAGGGCAAACTGTCCTTGTGGATCACATGTCTAACTATAGGGCTCCTATGGACTCAGTGTGGGTGAGGTGACCAGAGAGCTCCAGGACAAGGGTTGTGGGGCTCATACCCCCTCACCGAGTTCTTCTGAGCACTCTGAAGATGACAAACCCACTGAAGAGCACAGAAAAGAAAAAAGGCAAAGAAGAGAATGAAAAGGAGCACAGACTGGGGAGCACAGGCAGAGCAGTTGTCCTCTTCAAGGCCCAGATGCAAGGCAGTAAAGGGAAAGGATGGCCCCGGCCCTAAGAAGCACAGCTGCAGGAGCACCCAGGGAGTTCAGAGTCTGTGGGAGTTAGGTTTGCAGTGTAGTTTGGGCCAGGCATTTCTGGAGGGGTTGTTGCCCAGAGTCCAGGTTCCTCAAAGCCCTCGAGACTAGCAATAGCCCAGTGGTCTATACAGGATGGTTTGGCACCAGACAGGCTTAAGGCTAGAATTCTGGGTGTCCTGTTGGTCAGAGTCCAGGATCCTGTGTCCCTTTCACGTGCCACAGATGGCCCGGTTGTTCACTGGTGGCGGAGAACAGAATGGCTAGGAGCCAAAGGTAGCCATCCCCCAAGTCCTGCCCAGGCTTGGGTAGAAGTCACTGAAGCAAATGGGGCAAGTTTATCCCCAGTTTGTAAAGTCTGTCTGGTAATCTCAGGGGTGCCTGCATCCCTTTCCTGTGTTTTTCTACTTCTGGCTGCAAGTGATTACTTGGGGTGCTTTGCTTTGAGTAACTCAAATTAAGTTTATGTATTATGTTGCCAGCATGGTTATGACTTTTGATGGAATAAAGAGACCTATGGGAGAATGGGCTGGGGCTGCACTTGGTAGCTGTACTCAAGATGCTCTGGCCATAGTGTAAGCCTCTCCCAGGCTCCCATCGGTCATTTCACCTGGAAAAAAAAAAAAAAGAATCCAAATGGGATAAAGAGTGTGTGTGTGATTAACTGCCTATGGCAGCCATATTACCTCATTATCTTTTTAGATCCTGTGTGGCTGAAAGTCAGACCAATACTTGTACAAGTTATATATGAGGGGCCTTGCCTGAGGTCATTATTAGGCTAAGAGCTAACAGTTTTCAAAATTTGCAAAGTAGTGTCAAAATATTGACGAGCCTACATCATTCATTCACTCATTCTTTTAGTCATTCACTCCCTGTTTTACAAGGCAGTGTAAAGTCTGCTGTCCCTGCTCCTCAGTTGCTTACAGAGTGGTAGAAGAGATGAACCTCAGTAATACAAAACTTAAGTTCATTGTTTATAATTTTAAAAAGGAGGAGGGTGAGGGAAGGCTGAAGAGTAACTTTGGAAAGCCCAGGACTGTGGCTCAGAATATTCTGCACAGAGGAGGGCAGAGATGGGGTCTCATCCCCTGTCAACAGGGAGTAGAAACTGAAGGAAGATCAAAGCGAGACCTTGGTTACAATGTGTCCAAGAGAAGACATTTCAGAACTGGACTCCCCCAGTTGCAGTATAGCTTTACTTTCTATCGGATAGATGCCAAGCAAAATCTATATATAATTTGTAGTAATAACTGTCTTGAAGGAAACACAGTAGACAAAACACATATGCTAATTTGTCCCAAAGATAAACAGGGACTGTTTAGAAAGTTATTACACATATTTCACAAATGTCCCAGAAATATCCAACTACAGGCTTCGCTGGGCTGCTCTCCATTGTAAACGCTTCCGCTTCTGTGGCTATAGCATCCTAGACTCTTGGCACTTTTTTTGTTCCCCAGTCTTTCAAAATCTATGTTTATTTCAGAATCTGACCCTCATAACTTACATGTATGTGAAATTCTGGCATTGTCTTTTTTTTTTTTTTTTGAGACGGAGCCTCAAGCTATCACCCTGGGTAGAGTGCCATGGCATCACAGCTCATAGCAACCTCCAACTCCTGGGCTCAAGCAAGTCTCCTGCCTCCGCCTCCCAAGTAGCCGGAACTACAGGCGCCCACCACAATGCCCGGCCATTTTTTGGTTGCAGCCATCATTGTTGTTTGGCGGGCCCGGGCTGGGGATTCGAACCCGCCACCTTAGGTGTACGTGGCTGGCACCTTAGCCGATTGAGCCACAGGCGCCGAGCCGGCATTGTCTTTTAACGTGTCCAAAGAACAGTTTTCTGAGTTAGCTATTACTTTTACCATAAAACCAGATAAATACAATTTGGGGGTAAGATCTGGCAAAATTGGGAGGGAAATGGCCTTTAGTGGTGGTTTAAAATATATCAATAATTGGGGGAAATTATCTTTAAATTTTAACACATACTAGGTTTAATTTCAGGGTGAACAAACAACACTCTTTACACAACCTTAATGGAGCATATACAGAGTCAAAGGCATCGACCTGATGGGGATGGGAAACACAATATCAAAGTCTTTCTCTTTTCAGGGAGCCCTGGATCTGCAGAAGACAGTAGAATATTTAAAGCTGTAAGACAAGTATTAATTCTAGAATGGGCTTTTCTACAGAGAATAATGGGGACACAGAGGTCAAGACAGCTAGTTCTGCTGAGGGTGTTAGCAATAGATTCCTCAGAGTGAGGAGTATCAGCTGAATTTAGAACTGTGATCTCTCCAGGCCAGCCTTTCTCAACCTGTTTCCACTGTAATAAAAATGATAATATGTCGTTGATGGATTCTGTATGACTCGCTCCTGTGTGCAGGGCCAGATTTTGGTTAAAACAAATTTTGTAGGGAAATGACACCTTTAATAGATAGGAGCTTTGTCTTTGATTCATTTGCTACTTATAAAATACAAGGTATAAATATGTGATTAATGAAATTATGAATCTACACTTAGTAGGTTTTTTATAAGAAAACATAAACAAATACAGTTATTTTATTTTTTTCAATATTAAACTTTATATTTTTTAATGAATCCTAGTTTTTTCAAGAATTTTATCATAGGTAACATTAAGAAGACAATCAAGCATGCTGAATTATGATCACCATTCTTTTCTGGATCATTGAATTCTCCCAACTATATTTGATATGGCTCTTTTATCAGAGGTGACTAATAATAAGAGGAGTTAAGTAATTTTCCCAATGTCATTCAGATAATAAAATGGCTGTGATTCTAACAGGACCCTTATTTTGAATTGCTGTAGTATAAAATTACAATGCTTTTATGAGTAGAGAATATCTCTGTGGATAGAAGAATTTTTGACAATGAAGTCCTTAGGAGAGTTGAGTGGGTCAGGCAAGAAAAGTTCAGGGAAGGTGGGCTTTTTCTTTTTTTTACACTTTTGTACTGCCATTTGAAATATTTTAAAAGTACTTATCTAATAATAAAAACTAGGTAGAACTTAAAACTTATAGAATTCCAAAATTTGTAACATTCTTGACAGGTTATAATCAATATTATTGTCAATTTGACACTATATGAATTTTTTGACTCCAATGATTTGGTCATTGGAGCTAATTTCATCCTTAGTGGCCAAAATGTTGATCATCTTTTCCTCCTGTGCAGTGTACATCTACCTGGACATTGGTGCCTACGTTTCTTCATCCATCCTTCCTTCCTTCTTACTAATGCTGCATCTGTCAGTAATTTTCAGAGAAGACACTTGCAACAATAAGCTCAGCCCACATATTCTCCCTCCTGGTCGCAGCAGAGATGAGATAGGTTGTGGGTTACCAATCTTTGTAGTATGTCACCTATGTCTTCCTCTCTCTGACCCACTCCACAGAGCATCTCAGAATGCCACTTGTTCAGAGAGACATTAGACAGGGCTGTGCATTCTCTCAGTCTCTCTTAAAGGGAGCTATTGAAAAACCTAAGCACCTTACTATTAGTAGCACTCACAGCACATCCTTACAGCTGACCAGGAGCACCTGTGTATTTGCAAAGACCAGCTGCAGGAAGAGAGCTGGAGAATTGGATTCTAGAGGACAGAATGTGCAAAGATGTGGAGGTGTGTTCCAGGAAGGCAAGAACTTGTGGGGCTAAAACTTCCAGTGCGAGGGATGGCAGGGGTGAGAAATGCTGGAGAGTAGTCTGGAAAGATAGCTTCAGACTCAGCTTCACCAAAAGGTCTTGAAGCTGGTTGTGTGACCTGGAGGCAAATTAGATGAGCCTCAGTGTTCCCTCTTCTTAAAATGTAGACAGAAGTACCTATTGCAGGATGTTGTGAATGTTGGATAAGAAACTGTGACAGGCCTGGTGCAGAGCTGCACACAGCACATGTTGGTAGCATCTCCTCTCAGTTTCCTGCCCTTCCTACTCCCACTTAGATGAAGGACTGTGGGCTTTCTCCTATACCCGAAAGCCGTCAGCATTCTGGAGGGGAACAGCCACAGACCTGACCAGAGCTGTTGCCTTCATTTCAGGGGCAGCACTCTGGAGCACCGTGCAGTGTGGTTTGGAGAGAGGCAGGAGTCACATGGAATCATATTTCAGGACACTTTTCTCAGTAGATTACTTCTTAGTTCCTTACATAGACTTTAAATCTTAATACTCAGGGCTGAATTGACTTTCGCGGGGCCTGCATCTTCTTTTTGTTACTTTCCAGAGAGTACAGATACACAGTCTTGATCACAAGCTTTTCCTTTGGTTGTGTGAGTGTTGGTTCCTGGTGTCTCCTGTTACTGCAGCACCACTGTGGTCTCATGCATTGTTCCCCAGAATACCACTGTAGTTTTAATCCTTGTTTACTAAAGATTTGGAGTAAGAATTTTGGTTGCATTATAATCCTGGAAATTCTGTCATCTACTTTTGCATTATGGTAGCTACCTGATCCTCAAAGACTGTACTAGCCCAAGTAAGAAAGTATTTTCACTGTGACACATATTTTTTGATAGTTTTAATTTATTTTCTGTTTACCTTAAAATAAAACCTTTCTACCTAAGGCATTTTATGTGATCTCTTTTTTTTTTCTTTTGTAGGCAGCAGACTGTCCTGGGAAGCTGTTCATCTTCCATTCTTCCTTGCCGACTGCCGAAGCACCAGGCAAGCTCAAAAACAGAGATGACAAAAAACTAGTCAATACAGATAAAGAGAAGGTACTTTGTGAACAGTGAATCTTTCAATTATGTGTCAGTAAGAAGCGGGTAAAGGAAGAGGCAGTGTATTCTGTGGAAGAAAAAGGGGGATAAGCTGAATCTAATGTCTAAGACCAGGACATTGTACATGATAGAAATATTTTGAATTGCAGGCAATTTAAGAAAGTTTATAGTCCTAGAAAAATTGATGTCTGATGTATCAAAATTAAAATAAGGGCCTAACCTTGTTCATGGGTGATCTTTTTAAGAGAGTGAATGAAAAGACTGTTAAAGAAATGGTAGAAGGAGGGAAAAGTTACAAAAAGAATATAGAGGATGGAGGGAGAAAGTAGAGGCACCATATGGCAAGAGCCCCTTGAGGCAGAGGCCCGAGTCGTGACGTAAAGGGGCTGGCTGGGTGCTCAAACATGCCTTGGTCTAGCACGTGTGACAGTGGGGTGGGGGAGAGACAGTGGGAAGGAAAAGACCACAGTGTAGGAATCCAACTCCTGGCCACACGACAGTACACACTGGCCTCCTCTAGATCTGTGCAGTGAGGACAGCAATATCAGCTTCATTCAGATTATTGGAGGGACAATAAAACTGAATATGGCATGAGCCCAGCGCAGACCTGGTGCTCAAGAAGTGATTATGATTTATTTCATCATCCTACTTCACTTAACTAGGAAAAAAAAGTGTATAAAATTCAGAGTTCAATAGAAACGGTGGTTAGAGCACTGGCCACATGCACCAGGGCTGGCGAGTTCAAACCTGACCAGGCCAGCTAAACAACAATTACAACTACAACAAAAAAAATAGCTGGGCATTGTGGCAGGTGCCTGTAGTCTGAAACTTGGGAGGCTGAGGCAAGAGAAATCACTTGAGCCCAGGAGTTTGAAGTTGCTGTGAGCTGTGAGGCCTTGGCACTCTCCTGAGGGGGACATAGTGAGACTCTGTCTCCAAAAAAAAAAAAATTTAAACCAAAAACATCGTAATTTGTCTTTTTTCCTTTTTTGTATCTCTTTTTTTTTTTTTCAGGTACTTTTCCAACCCCAAACTAACGTCTATGACTCATTGGCCAAGGACTGTGTGGCTCACGGCTGCTCCGTGACGCTCTTCCTCTTCCCCAGTCAGTATGTGGATGTGGCCTCTCTGGGCCTTGTCCCTCAGCTCACTGGAGGAACCCTTTACAAATACAACAACTTCCAGGTAAATGCAAGCTCCTGTTCACCGCAGTTTTCTAGTCCCATTTCTGTTTTAGTCCTTTGGTCATAGATTAAAAAGCTGCATAATCTTGTGGGCAGCTTACAAATTGAAATTCAAGAGCAGATGGAAAAGAATGTATACACTTGGCCCTCTGTATCTGGGGGTTCCGCATCTGTGGATTCAAGCAACATCAAACATATTCAGAAAAAAATTGCATTCTGTGTTGAACATATGCAGACTTTTTCTTCTTGTCATTACATATTATAAGTAGTCTGGAGCGGATTTAATGTATATGGAGGGTGTGGGTAGATTTTATGCAAATATGCCATTTTGTACTGGAGCTTGAACATCTGGTAGATTTTGGTATTTGTGGGAGGTCCTGGAACAAATCTTTCATGGATACCCAAGGAATGACTGTATATATGGTTAAGCAATTTATACTTCCTGAGTGTTTGGCAATAGAATGAGCTCCTTCATGCTCAGAGCCAAATGTCAGCGTGAACCTTTATAGTAGGGAAAAATATATTTTATGTAAAACATACTTAATGTTTTAAAAATGACTACATATTTGGTTTAAATTGTTGGGATGCTGGGAGTTACACTTCTCTCTTCTAAGCCTGTATTGAGAGACAGTGAAGAGATAATCAAAATGTCAACACAATATTAATGTAAGGCAAGTGGGCTAGCTAATGCCTCAAACCCGAACTTGACAAACTTGTACACCTAAGCATAGGGGGACAGTTATAGGCAGTCCTCAGATTGTGAATGAGATAGGTTCTGTCGGTTTGTTCTTAAGTTGAATTTGTATGTAAGTTGGAACAGATATATTTACCTGTACATGTCATAAAGCTCCCACTTCTAATGCAAGTTGAACCTCAGTCAGATGTTTGTAACTTGGGGACTTACTGTAATAGCCCCCATTTTTAAGTGTGAGTGAGTTGCATGTAAGTTGGATGTTTGTAACTCCAGGCCTGCCTGTGCAAGCTTCTCCCCTGGACACCTGGACCTTGAAAACTTTATTCAGGGGCAGAAATGTGTGCCTCTTGCAGGAAGGCTGCCTCCCACAAAGGAGGACTCAGAGAATGCGGAGCTACACTGACCCAGTTACTAGTCACTCCTCTCACCTAAGGAGGAGTCAGGGCTGTGTGCAGAGTGGCCCCCAACCTAAATGACACATCTTAATCATCTATTTTTATTCATCCGGTAAAGTTATTATTTATCGAGCCTGGGTACATGTTTATATTAATAAACTAGTTAAGGGACTTGATAAGATCAAAGATGACTAATGAAATAAAATTTAAAAAGCTTTAAGAGCCTTTTCCAAGACTTCTGATAAAAGTATGTCTTTTTAGGCACACTCCTGAGAATAAGCTCTTAGTGATCATACAGAATTCGACCCCTTTCTCAGTCTGCCCAGACTGCAGGGATTGAGGCTCAGCGTCTATTGTGTCGACCAGTTGCAGTTCCTTCCCCAGTTAGGAAGATAAATTTCATCAGAAACTTCGTTTTTCACTTTCCTAAAAAAAGACTTTATCATTTTTCATTCCATTCCATTCCACTAATATGGAATATTAGTAAGGTCTTGGCACAGTTAAATAGTACTTGCATCCTTGCTAGGGTCCTTAGCTATGTAGTAGTGTGGTCATCCACACTGGAGTCACTTAGCTTCAAAGAGCAGGCTCCCCAGTGACGAGCAGTCGGTGGGTATACCACAATGGAACCATCTAGGTTTATTCCTCTTTTCCTCTTTCCTTAAGTTTTTGAGTTATGTGTTAACCCCATGTAGTTTCTGATATAGTAAAGGATATTTACTTGTGCTCAACATATCAATGATTATTACTGATTCCTTCAATGTTCCTAGAAAGGGCTGTTGCATTTCAGCAGAGGAAGAACCCTCTGAGATGTAAACACATAGTAAAATATAATTGAAGAGTGTTAATTTTGCCTATGCTACCGCTCAGATGTTTATTTGTATTTACTCCACATTACTATAAAATTGAATCATACTGTAGCATTTCTTTCCCATCTTTAGTAAAAATTTTAATAGTGTTTTCCATTTGGCAGTGTTCTGATGGTCATGAACTTTGCAGGCATCAAGTTGTGTGTAAACAGCTAAAGGGATTATTATGTGAAGGCTGCATCTGTGATTCCCACTTCCCTGCTTCCTTGCCTGTGTGTGGGGGTTTGGGGGAGACAGGAAGGGATGCACGTGTTGCTGGCCTTCTAACTGCCAAGCAGTAGTGGTGAGAATTTCTCAGAGCTTCACTGACCAGCTCAATGAGAAGCTTTGGAAGCTGGTGCCCCACTAGTTTGTTTACGCTCTTTGGGGAAGCTTTCAGCTCAGTATTATGAACATGTGTTTGTTGTATACATATGGCTTGGTTGTGGAATGTGAACAGCTTTCAGAAATAAGATAGCTGAGTCGTTTACAAGGCTAGGAGAAGGGGTTTCTACCATGAGCACGAGCTGTCCTGCGACTTAGCGTCACCAAGTTCTAAATGTGGTCAGATAAGGAGAAGACCCCAACTGCTGGGTCTTTCCCAGACTCTCTAAATGGGTCTTATATGTTGGGTCTTAGTCTTTCCTCCAACTCTAAACTTCTGAGTGGATTATTTATACTGGTTTAATTCTCCCATTTGCAAAGTAAAATTAACAACTGTTTTTCTCATCTAAGTGTTTTTAAAATGAAAGAAAATAATAGATGTGAGTTTCATTTGAAAAGTTAAGAATTATGGTCCAAATATCCCATATTTTCTTGAACCAAACAAACGTAAGATATGCACAGAAGTATACTAAATCAGAATATAAAAAATAGTTATTTGAAGTCAGGATTAAAATGAAAATTGTTATTTTAAGTGTTTTACTGCCATCTGGTGGGCATTGATCAAACTTTATTTTTTAGATGCACTTGGATAGCCAGCAGTTTTTGAACGACCTCAGAAATGATATTGAGAAGAAAATCGGCTTCGATGCTATTATGAGGGTTCGTACCAGCACAGGTAATTATCGCTTCTACAGTTTTTCAGGTCTCTTTTGTATAATTATCTCTTCTTCAAATTAATAATAGGCCAACAAAGAAAATAACAGTCAAATAAGGGGAAGCAAAATTTCCTTTTCCCTTCATCTGTAGGGTTCAGAGCCACTGATTTCTTTGGTGGGATTTTTATGAACAATACCACTGACGTGGAAATGGCGGCCATTGATTGTGACAAGGCAGTGACCGTGGAGTTCAAGCATGATGACAAACTCGGTGAAGACAGTGGAGCCTTAATCCAGGTGATTTAAAGTTTATTCCCATCTTATGTGTTTTAGTTTGTTACTGACAGTGATCAATGAGGAAACTAAAGTAGCATCAAATGTGATGGTGTCTTCATTTAAAAAGAAAACAACAAACTCTCTTTCTCCAAAGGCAGAAGTCATTAGAACAGAGAACTCACTTGTGTGATTTCTCCATACGCTCATTCATATATGTACACTACTTAGACAGAGTAACAATTACGTGCCAGCGCACAGCAGCCCCGCAAAGACTCAGGGCTCCCACCAACTGGCTTGCAACGGAATTCAGTTCTCTCAGGCTTCAACCCCACTTCATTCCAACCATGTGTGTATAGACTAGAAGGGCTGCCATAACAGAATAACACAGACTGAGCAGCTTACACAGCAGAAACTTATTTTCTCATAGTTTTGAAGGATAGAAGTCTGCAATTAAGCTTCCAAGGGACTTAAGGGAGGCACCTGTTCCAGGCCTTGCTCCTTGCTTATTGATGGTTTTCTTTCTCCTGTGAGTTCACATCCTCTTCCCTGCATTAGCTATCTGTGTCCAAAGTTCCTCTTCTTGTAAAGATGCTGTTCATCTCTGTTCTGTCTCTAAATACAGTAACATTCTGAGGTGCCAGGAGTTAGGACTTCAATGTCAAAGAATGGAGGTGGCATAATTCAGCCTTTAATACCACATTAAGCACATTGTCATATTGTAAGCAAGTTGGATAAGACTTGGCTTTGTAGTAAATAAAATTAACTAGAAGCCATGGAAACTTTGAAGTAAAATAAGGAAAAAATATATATAGTGGTCATAGTTTCAGTAGACATTAGCATAAGCCTTTAAGGATGGAGAGAGGTTGACATTAGGCTGAAGAAGAACTTTAACTAATGTTTGTTTTAGTTGTAGACATATGAGAAGTGGTTTATCTCTGCATTTTGAAATGTATATATCGTTAGTGTAAGACCTAAGTCCGTCATCAAACTAATTGTTTTTAAGGGAAGTGAGCTCTGAGTAGGGGCTGTGAGCACAGGAAGGTATTGTTTTTGGACCTAGAGGCCTGGTAATAAAACCTGAGATGTGTAACATGCAGACTAGTTGTGGAAATGTGAACAGGTCGTCCCTGTGAGTCGCCCGATAGTTTAAACCTATGAGGTGCTGCGTGGACACCAGCAGACGGATTGGTCATTACCCTGCCTTTCTTGATGTTGTTCAGTCTTTGACAATAATAGAAAAAAATCTGCAGAAAAATTTGGAGGTCTTTTATCCATACTTGATGTTTTTTAAATGTTAATCAGATTAAGCTAGCTGGATATATTAACTAGAAAAACACGCGACCTCGATGTTCCTTCTGCAGTGTGCTGTGCTCTACACGACCATCAGTGGTCAAAGAAGACTTCGGATTCACAACCTTGGCTTGAACTGCAGCTCCCAGTTGGCTGATCTTTATAAGAGCTGTGAGACAGATGCCCTTGTCAACTTCTTTGCCAAGTCAGGTAACATTTTGCTAATCCCGAGGATGGGGATTACCTTCCTTAGTAATTCAGTCAGGACTTGTTGGTTAATGGAGTCAGTAGCTGAAAAAGTACTATGGTGGTGGAGCCTTTGGCAGGGAAATTCAGAACTAATAAAAGCAAAGGGTAAGGAGAGTAATCAGCATCTCTAATGAGATAACTCTTTTGTTAGGGCTATGCTATGCACATTTATTTAACATTTTCTTTCAGAGGCCAGGGGCTCTGAGTTGAAATTTGTCAATATGTTGCATAGACCCTTATTATGATATGTGAGTGAGCCCTCTGGGACAATCAGGGGAATGGAAGGAGACTGTCCCCAATATTCCACTGAACTAGCTTATCTGTACCACATTAACTGTGAGACAAGTTGGGGCCCCAAGAAAGAACTTTCTTTGGCTTCCCCTTTGAGATTTCTACACTAAGGTTTGGGAAAAGTAGCAGTCCGACCTATAAAAATTCAGGACATCAGAAGGAGACAAACTGACCTTTCTTATAATATGGCCGATAGAACCTTTTGATGTAGGTGGGTCATTGTTCTCTATAAGTTAGATCAAGTTATTCAAGAGGAGAACACTAGCAAATGCCTTCAACATTTTTAAATGCTATTCTTTGCTGGTTGTCTGAAGATAATAGCAATTTGTTCTTCAAATTGCTATCATCTATTATTATATTATAGATATTAGATATAGATATTATCTATTATATTATAGATCTGTTATTCGAAGAGATCCGTTTCTGAGCTAAAACTCTGATGTTTTTTCCCTTTTTTGTGTGCACATAGCATTTAAAGCAGTTTTACATCAGCCTTTGAAGGTTATCCGGGAAATTCTTGTAAATCAGACTGCCCATATGTTGGCATGTTATCGAAAGAACTGTGCGAGTCCATCTGCCGCAAGCCAGGTGAGGCACGTGTTATACTTAGACGTTAGAAGTGTTACACACGACTGTTCGTTCCTTTAGCACAAAGCTCTTCAAGACTTAGGATGTTGTAGGCACTTAGATGCTGTGTAGTAAATCAAATAGCCAAGCAGATTAAAAATGCAGTTTGGGGGGGGCTGTGATTTTTTTTTTTTATAGCCAATGCTAAAAAACTTGGTTTGGGGGGAAGAAAAAGAAGGGAAAGGAAGAAACCAAGGTAATGGGTATATTTGGATGATGGCCACACCTATAACTGATACTCAAGGATTACAAAAATAATCCATGTAACCGAAAGCATTTGAAATTTTAATATTTTGAAATTAAAAAAAAAACTTCACTTTACAAGGTGCCTGAACCAAAAAATGAGTGCGTATATTTGGTTGACAGCCACTACATGGTGTATAAACAGAAGAATGTTATATGTTACAATTGTCATCATATTAACAGGATTCTCTTTTGTATATAGAGATGAGTATTTTCTTGTGAAATGTGTGTGCTGAGACATGTCAGGCATATTAACAAAGTTGACATGAGCTGCTGCAATTATAGCTTTATATTTTATAAATGCAAATATAATTTATACATATGAATATTGGAATCTTTTGTACTTCAACACTATTAAGAGGTACGAAGTGTTTTAAAAGAATTGTCTCTGGCCATCATCTAATAATTTGAAATTTTAGAAGATTCCTGAAACAAACCTTATTTAGACTCTCTCCTACAAAAGAGAAAAGGGAAATCTCAAATCCACATTTATTTTTTAATCTGTTCTATTGTTCACGTTCTTTTCCGTGTCAGTAAAAGCGAGATCCCATTTCTCATACTTGGCGCATTGTGTATCTGAGATGGAATTTCAGTTAACAGGGAGGACAGTGAACAAATGACAAGTGGGAAACTTTCCGATTCATTCTTTGTCAAAAGTGGGTGCTGAGAGGACCCCTGAAATCCCACCTAGCATTAGCCTTCAGCAGAAGAGATAATGTAGATAACTTAGGGGTCCCAATTCATAATCTGGCTGAAGAAGAAAAATAAAATAAATACATTTATTATGTTGGATTTTTTATAAAAGTTCCTTTTCTTCCCATCCCAGGTGAATAAATTAGTTGTCCATCCATTCTTTCATCTCCTGTGTTGATGATCATATAAATGACATAGAAAAGAAAAGCCAGGTTGTCACTTGCTGATGTCTGGAGTGTCCCGTCCTCTTTATTATTAATATATATAAGATCTGCCACTTTAACAACTCAGATATCAGTACTGTTTCACAGTGTGCTTGTTTAAGTTATACACAACTCACAGGGGGACGTGGAATCTGGCCTAGGCAAAGTCCAGTCATGAGCACTTTACACCCAGTTTCACTGTTTATCTTAGAGCTCTGGAAACGTTATACTGTCTCTGGAGTATCTCACATTGCAGGAGGGTTAGGGAAGCAGCACAGATAGACTTAGTGTCCTCTCTGCAAGTTTATTTTCTCATGTTAAAACAACTGGATTCAAAGATCTTAATTTAAAAACAAATCTGTTACCTATTTGAGGAAAAAAAACAAAACCTGTTATTTCTTTCTGGTTTATATTAAGAAGAATTATGTCTATCGCTGCATCATTTGTTTAAATAATTATTTCTGGTATGAAAACCTTATGGTGTCAAATTTTCTCTAGATAAGTTAATAAAGATTGTTTCTGTTCTTATAATGAGATTTTCTTTCTCACATATCAGATTTATCCTCCAACCCATGAGGTGTTTGAAAAAAAAAATGATTTTAAGTACCTTATGATTTTCCCTCATAGAGTCTGGAAAATGCAAATTCCAAAATTGTTGGTAACAATAATGTAATAAAATATGCCATTAACTGAGAAAAGAATGGCTGGATTTAAGGTTCTCATCAGAAAGTGTAGCTATAAACCTGGTGCCCTCCTGTAGCTCACTTATGAGAAGTAACATGTGTAGAAAAATTGCTGAAGGAATTCTACTGTTCTACCTTGGAGTCCCAAGTTCCCTTTATCCATACAAGACCATCAAGTAGCTGTGTGTAGGATCATATGACACTAAAACAGATTTTTAGGTTTGCATAAATAACATACATTCTTTTTAATTAAATCTAGTAGCTCATTCTTCTGAGCTTAAATACAAAGGGTGCCAAAAAATGTATACGCCATTTTAGAAAGAAAAGACTATATTAAAATTGTAGTATTCGATATGGCCTCTTAACAAAAGATAAATACAGATCATGTTGAGCAGCTCTTGTAATTGCAGAAGTCAAATGTGACTTGCATATGACGAATTTAGTGCAGCTTTTTCCTTTCTGAAAATGCGTATACATTTGTCCTTGGCACCCTTTGTATATTACATTATATGCATTCTATTTACAGAAGGAGAACGTTGACTTCAGCAGGCAAAGCAAATGACCTTAATTGCAAAGTAATCGTTTTTTTTTTTATTCATTACTATGTCTGTCATTTCTAAACCTAGAGAATAGAAGAATTTTCCACATGTATTTAACCAGATTTATGTGAATTCCCACTCCCTCCACGTCTACATGTTCTCGCCTCAAGAATAATTTACCTATTTATGGAAGGGATTGAGGAGGTGGGGGGACTTTACAGTGGTTATCCATTGCTGCATTTTCTTTCCCATTTCAAAAACATGGAATAAAATCATGTTCGTGTTTTCTTTCACTCTTTAATTCCATTTCTTCTTCTTTATTAATCTTCCTTCTCCTTTACTGCTTCTGCTTCAATTGTGCAACTTACCCATCCAGTCTCCTCTGATTAGACGTTTCACTCCTAACAGTGTCATTGTGGGCCACCTTCACCTCTTTGTAGCAATTAGGACAACAGATTTCGGAAATCTTAATATGACCTGATTAATTAGAAGCAACTAGTGAAACTTCAAGGTTCGGCGCCTGTGGCTCAATGGGCTAAGGTGCCAGCCACATACACCTAAGGTGGCGGGTTCGAATCCCCAGCCTGGGCCCGCCAAACAACAATGATGGCTGCAACCAAAAAATGGCCAGGCGTTGTGGCGCCTGTGGTCCCAGCTACTTGGGAGGCGGAGGCAGGAGACTCGCTTGAGCCCAGGAGTTGGAGGTTGCTGTGAGCTGTGATGCCATGGCACTCTACCCAGGGAGATAGCTTGAGGCTCCATTTCAAAAAAAAAAAAAAAAGAAATTTCAAGAAAAAACTT
>CAUYQV010154470.1:0-66230 GCA_963574575.1 Galagoides demidoff | reverse complement strand
AATGCAATCACGGGGTACAGTGTGGTGTTTTCATATAAATTTTGAAATACTCTCATCAAACTGGTTAACGTAGCCTTCATGTCATTTTCTTAGTTACTGAGTTAAGACATTCATACTCTGCTTTTAGAAAGATTCACTTGTACCCTTGTAGGATAAACCATAGAGGTGACCCCTCCAATCACCCTCCCTCCACCCAACCACTCCCCCTCCCCTCTCCTACCCCCTTCCCATATTCTACGGCTATAATTAGGTTATAAGATTCCTATGAAAGCTATAAATTAGTTTCAAAATAGGACTGTGTACATCGGATACTTTTTCTTCCATTCTTGAGATACTTTGCTAAGAAGAACATTTTCCAGTTCCATCCATGGCCCCCGTTTCTTTATACTTGAATATTATAGCTACACACATGATATTTTTGTCACAATGCTTAAAATGCTAGCATTCTGACCAAATAAGCATTTTGGAAGATTCTAGATGCATAGGAGAAAAAGGTGACTAGTCTGTTTGGAATTTCATACTTTTTAATGAAGATACAGACACAATGCTCCTATGTATCTATGATTTTTTTGAAACTATTAAATCTTTACTACAGTTACTGCTTTGCCATTAAAATGTATAGCATACATACAGAGATGTCCAACCTCTTTAGTTTTCTGCTGCAAGTTAGAAGAATAAGAACTGTCTTGGGCTACACATTAAATACACAGATACTAACAAAAGCTAATAAGAAAAAGAATAGGTCTGGTCCACATATACTTTTCAGATATCCGACACCACAGATAAGAAAAACACTCTTCAAATAATCTGCATGAGGGCCATGGGCCACAGATTGAGTACACTGGGGGAGTTTATAATAATTAAAGCCTTTTATGTTATCACAAATTCTGGGGCACTGGCAGCTTTTAAAGTCATTTGAATCTCTCTTTTGCTCTGATGTTCTCTATACTGACTCTTTCTATGTCATACTAACATTCTAATTCTTGGATTCTGGAAAAACCTTAAGTTTGGTGAAAATACTATGTGCCAGGGACATTAGGAACATTTCTGAGAGCTTTTACCAGTGATCTCTCTAGGGCCTGTCACCATTTACTTCCTCAATTTCAGTAAAAGCAGAAGTTGCATCCACCATCTTGACCTTGAAACAAATAATTGCCTTAGGTACTAGCCTTAATTTATTTGATTATCTACTAGTGCTAAAAAATGAGGAGCCAGTCTCATTAAAAATTTCCATCATGACTTTTCATTTCCTTACCAGAAGTGAGACTTGTAATGTCTACAGATTTCTGATGATTTTCATAATTGTTCACTAATTTCTGTGGCCCAGACATATGGTTTTGCAAGTAAAGCAAGTGGTCACTTCCAGGGTCCTCTAACATAATAGATGAGTCTCTCCCAGCATTTAGTTCCTGGCCAATGAAGTCATTCTCATTCTCTCCTGAAGAAACTTCAAATGGTTCCGCAGTAAATCTAAAAGAAAAAAAAAAAAACGAAAGTTTTAGGTGGACCTAGATAACTTTAGAGAAGGCAAATAAAACATCCCAGAATTTTAACATAGTTATTTAATTATTTCCTAATAGAAAAACTATTGTGTGGTGAAAATCTGAATTCATCTCAACCAAATAATTCATTAAGATTCATTATATATTATTTTTAAAACTCAAGTAAAAAACATTGGCCCTTTGCTTGCCAGAAAATAAATAACTCTAATAAATAAAAAAAATTCTGTTTATCCTTCCTTCCCTCACATCTGCTTAGAGTCTATGAAGTAGCATTTTGAAAATTAAAAAACAAATGTCTGATTTATGCAGTTTTAGAAAAATGACGAGAAACTCATAGGCTATTTAGAAAAAACCCCTTATATCTCAGATTGATACCAATCACTGTAGGAAATACAGAAAATAGGCATTTAATTTACCAAGCACTGTCCTAAGAAAAATAAGACTATACATGTATAAAACATATCCCATCAATATCAGTGCCTCTTAAAATGGTGTCTATATTTACATTCTAGGCAGGTTAAGGGTTCTCTGTGCCATTTGAGAATTTCGTGTTATGTAGCTGATTATAGAAATCATATTCCATAGAAGTTTATTCTTGATTATGCAATTTTATGCAATTTCAATGTCTATGTTTGCATTTGTGTCTGATGCCGATGTTTGGTACCCGGTACTACTACCCTAACTACTGGGAATTAGTGAGGAAAGGAAAAAAGTCAGTGGCGATACACAAATAATCTGCTCACAGTGAAACTAAGTGATATCATAACACACTGTGCAGATAACTTTGCAGTAGTGAAGGTAAAGTATGAGGTAAAGCATCAAGTCATCACGCAACAGAGCAAGTAGGGGGAACATAGAGGAACCTCTGCAGCACGCACCACATTTTAGGTGTTTTACCAATATGTACATTTGGGGAGATAGAACTTCCACTTGACAAAGGAAAATAATCCATTACACTTGAGTAGAAATTTTTTTCTTAATGACTTTGTTCAAATTGGATACACTAACTTGTTTTGGTTTAATAGCTGCCTAAGAACTCTGAGCATATGGTATTTATAGCTAGATTTATATTTGTACATATTTCAATAACATTATGGGTTTCTTTGTTGTTGTTTTTTTTTTTTTTTTTTGCAGTTTTTGGCCAGGGCCGGGTTTGACCTGCCACCTCTGGCATTTGGGGCCGGCGCCCTACTTCTTTGAGCCACAGGCACCACCCTAACATTACAGTATTTTATCTGTAATTCTGTAAGAACTGATTTTCCTCTAAGTGAGCTTATAATTTATTCAAGGTTGGGAAACACCTCTTCCCATAACATTAGTACCAAATTGCCTTTCAGAAGGGGTTGGCTGCTAAACTACCAAGTAAATGAAAGATGACCCTAGAAAGACATGTACTTGCATGAATTCTGAGGACATTTTCACCTTACCATTTTGCTTCTGGGTATATGTAAGAGGCCTTATCTGTTCTGAGAAGCTCTTTTGCTTAATGGCAATTTGAGAAGATGAGGTAATTATGGGCCTAAATCTGGGCTTTCCCTTTCCTGCTTTCAGAGATCCAAGTTTGGTGGAATATATAGAGAAGCAGAAAACAAGCACTATGGCCACTCTCCCCCTGAGGGTTAAGCGTCATTCAGATTAATTATTTATAAGATTAGTGAGGCTACAATATTAGGAAAAATTATTTACAGATGCAGTTATATTGTGGAGGCTTTTATGCTATTTGGGGGGATGAAAAAATAAATTATATGTTGCCTTAGACTTCAGCAAAATAAGACATTAGGGTAAACTATAGTAAAGACCCCAGAAGAGTTATAAAATGATACTAAAAAAATTATACTATGGATTTTTGTAAGAGTAAAGATGAGCTTCAAAAAAGAGAAGGTTTCAATGTGGGCCTGAAAGATGGGCAGCATTTCACTGGAAGGAACAGGGTCCCAGGCAGTGTGATCAGAGACCCAGCGGGGTGAAATAATTCACGTAAGGCAGATAAGAGTCTAGAGAGGCCAGAACTCAGTGCCTCATGGTAGGGGAAAAAACATGAAGTGAAGTTGAAGGAGAGATGTGTTCTACTCTGGGGTAGATTTCAGTATCAGAATTTCTGAGAAACCATGAATTTGTTGCCAAAATTATAATAAAGCCCATAATGTTATAAAATCATCAAACCAGAAAGCATGCTTGATATGTAACTTCTGCTACAGAAAATGGAATATGTAAATAGCCTGTAATTCAGAGACCTTGTTACGGTATTGAACCTAATAACCTGTTAGGTTATATACCCCTCAACCAATTAACAGTCACTTGTAAGTGTAAGAGCTTTCCAACTCACTGGAGGCCATCATTTTGATTATCTTCTCCATCTGAAGTAATGAGTCTACAGGCATTCTCAAGCATTGGTGGTGGGTACTGATTGAATCCTCCTGTTGAGAAAAAAAGTTGTAGCTAAATTTTAAAAGTAAAAGTTGTATTTTCTTTTCTTTTTTTTTTTTTTCTTTCTTTCTTTTTTTTTGGAGACACCCTTGGTAGAGTGCTATGGCATCACAGCTCACAGCAACCTCCGGCTCTTGGGCATAGGCAATTCTCTTGCCTCAGCCTCCTAAGTAGCTGGGACTACAGGCACTGCCACAACGCCCAGCTATTTTTTGTTGCAGTTTGGCTGGGGCTGGGTTTGAACTCACCACACTCAGTATATGGGGCCCATACCTTACTCACTGAGCCACAGGTGCCACCCTAAAAGTTGTATTTTCTAAATAAAGAGAATTTTAGCAGAAATTCTCTTGAAACAATAAATAAATATCACTAACATATTTTAGCAAATTTTGGCTGGGATAAAAATAAAATATATCAACTAGTAATAGTATTTAAAACTTGATTTCAGAGTGTTATAGAAGCCAAAGAATTACCAGGGTATGGAAACAGACTTCCTCAAATTGCTTATCCCAGGGTTAATTGCAATGTGGGGACATATGATTTCCATGTAGTTAGGCTAACATAATCTAAGAGATAATTTATTCTGATTCTCTAAACCTTTTTCACTCAGACTTATGCTACTGGATCAAACATAGACAAGGTAATATTGTATGACACAATGCTCTTTCTGTGTTTCTGTACCCATTAATACTGACTTTCTACAAGGAAAACAATCACAGACAATATTTTAGTTTACTAGTCTAAATAACATGTTCTTTTATCCGCCTCCCTTACATTGTTCTGTACATTTTGAAATATTGAGAAGTATATCATTTTTCTGCTCATTCAGGAGAATAGTTTTTAGTTAAAGGAAACCAACCATTGAATGAGCCAAGATTCTATGAAAATATCTTAGAGAATGTCTGCAGTTTTGTAATAATCACATTTCTCTGATTCTAAGATGAGCATTTTTTTCTTTTTTTCTATTTCTTTAAATTGAAAATATGTCTTCTGATCAACCACACCTGATACTTTCTGTTGATCAGGCAGGAACTGTGATGCAGTGGTCTTTGTCTCTGCATATGAGAGCAGTAAACATACTATCATGAAAAAATTCCCAGATTTATCAGTAGAGGAGTCTTTCAACTCCTATGAACCAAATGGTTGTGGAAGGTAGTGAATTGGATGTGTTTAACAGCATTGCTCAGGTGGAAGTTAAGAGTAAGCCAGCTGTACATAATTGCAAAGCCACTTAAGAGCATAGAGTGACCAGCTCTGAGTTATGTTATACTCTTAGAAAATGCTGTGTTATCATCCACTTGGATAGCACAAAGAACAACATTGTGTAGAAAAGGATAGCTCACTAGAGTCAAATTCTGAATGAGGAAACATTTTAGCAATGGCTTAACCCATCTATTTCGTGCATATTTCTTCTTTGTGCATGCATAAGAATGACATATGGTAATACACCTATAAAAGAACTCTTTCAACTACTATAAAATTCCCTAATAGAGAATTGGTATCAAAATTTAACTCGAAGCATTTTTTCTCCCAGTTTACATCACACAATTGAGGGTATTTAGATTTAAAGAAATAAAATAACATAGTATTCCCAAGAGGGCAATTATTTGAATATTTTAATTGAATATGAGTCACAGGAAAAAGCTGGAGTTCTCCCTGCAATGAAGAGCAAACTCTCAAGATGTTTTCACTGTGGTGGTGTTGGGAGATCCCATAAATAACAGGAAAACTTGGGGGCCACAGGGTGGTGGGATTGGTTCCAGCAGAATCTAGCTCCAAACTTGTCGGATTCCAGAGAAAGAAAAGGATCCGCTCTGATTCTGTGGGATCCTCTGGAGCAGGGTTTCTCAACCACAGTGCTATTGACACTTTAGGCTGGAATGTTTTTTCTTATGCCAGAGGAGGGTCTTTCCTGTGAATTGTAGAATGCTTAGCAAAATCTGGCCTCCACTTATTTGATGCTAATGGCACTCCAAACTTGTGACAACCAAAAAATGTCTCCAGACATTTCTAGATATCCCCTGGGGGCAAAATCCCCCCTGGTTGAAAATGATTGCTCTGGAACAGTGTTTTCTCAAACCAGTCACAGTAACTGTAATTTTATTTCTCGTCTTTTGCAGACTGATACTTTTGGTCTGAATCCTGTTTAGTGAGACAGAATCCACTGATCATATACTTGTATACTGCAGCAATATCAAATTGCCTTACAAATTTCTAGATACTTACTCTCAATTTTATATTTATCTCTTTACAGATCAATCTGTAGGCCAGCACCCATTCAATGAGAGACCCTCTGTGGTACATTGGCCTACAGCCACACTATTCAAACTGTGCGCTCTGAACCAGCAAACAGTATTAACATTACCAACTTATTAGGACTCTTCATTAGGACTCTGTCATTATAAGTTGTAAACAAGTGATTGTACTGCACTTGTTAGAAATGCAGAATCTCGGGCTTCACCCTGGACATACTAAATCAGAACCTACATTTTAACAAGATTCCTAGGTGATCTGTACCTTCAGACTCTTCAGAAGAGCAGAACTTTGCTATCTTTAGTCTCACATAAATCTTCAGGGTATGCCAATGTTAGAAATAAACCAGGTTTGATAGCAGGTAAAACCTTTATTTAAATGTTCATCCTGGAGACCACCTGCTAGAACTTCTTCAGGTTCAGCAAGTAAGATCCAGGAGTCCTTTAGTCACTGTGCTTTCTAGTACTGAGTTTTTTGCTAAGAGACACTCTACCATAACAAAGTTCTCACCATTTTGTAACCAGGATATAAATAGGGTATATGCAGGATATGTTCCATCTCTGCCCCCTTCTCACCATCTAATTCACATACTACTATTTAGATCAGCTGTCGATACAAAAACATGTTAAGTTAGCAATACTATTTACAGACACCAGATTATTAAAACAAACAGAATAACTTACGTCTGACTGTGTATATAAATGGTTTTAAGAACTTTACAATATAATCCAGATCTGGTTTATGTATTCTCCCAAGCTGTATCACATGGTGATCAACTGGGTGGCTGGCTAACTCCTCCACATCATCCTTATGTGCAGAGCCCAGTGAAATCACAAAGATGACATAGCCTTGACACTTGGCCCTCAAAGCCATCTTCTCTAAGAATTCCCTTCTCTCATGGTTTTCTCCAGCTGAGATCACAAAAATGACCTTGTGCTTTCTTAGGTGGGGGGTTCCTGGGAAGAGATTTTTCATAGTCCACAGTAGGGCATGACCAATTGTAGCTTCTCCATTTAGCTGTTGTAGGGAATTCTGGATGTGTCTCTTCATTAGGACTCTGTCATTATAAGTTGTAAACTCAAACTCTGTTTTGATTGTACCTTGTGTTCTCCTAGAGCCATCCCAAGGAGAATAGCTCAACAAGGCAATCCTATCACCAGAACCTGAGATTAAAGGGTCTGAAGCGATGTCGAAGTCATCAATCACTGAGCTCACCAGGGCTTTCACAGCCTTAAACTCATCATTAACTATATTCCGAGAATTGTCCAGGAGGAAGGCTACATCCATGTATGACTTTTCAGGTATGAAAATCTCTTGAGTGCAAGTATTTGGAAAACATTTATCTGAAAATACATAGACAAATTATTGGTTCGACAATAACACAAGGCACTTGTTTGAGATTGATTTAGTCATTAATTACCAAGAATTAATAATCTGATTAATACATCTTAAATCTCACATAATTTAATGATAAATGTTCACTGTCCCAATATTTCTGTGGCCACTAGCAGATAATTGAAAAGGTCTTTGTTGAGTGCAGATTAGGCAGTATGTACCTAGTTATGTCCAAATTCAATCAGAAAATATATCCAATCTTTTAGAGATTTTGATACAAATGACCCAATTGCCCCCAGGAACCACCACATCAATTGAGATAATATTCTAAACCAATTTTTACAGTTTATGGATGCTCCAAACATTACAGAGACTGACATGTGATGTGGGAAAGCTAGAAAATTGAAAATAGAACCTACAATTAAAAATAGCAATCTCTGATAAAGCCAGACTGAATAACATAAGAAGGCATTTAAGCTTTTCAGCACAGTAAATTCTGCTCTTTGGTCTTACCATAGCAAAGTGTACAGAGACGAAGTCTTTCTATCGTTTCATCTGCCCCATTTGAAGGAACTGGAATCACCTGAAATGTCCCAGTGTTGTCAAACTGCATTGAAAAAGAAGCAGATGCATGTTTGCTCATTTTCTTTAGTCATTATCAGGAAGCCATTATTCACCTACTTTAGAGGTTCATTTGAAAAACGCCCAACTAATCACTATTACCTTGCATTATAGTTCTCTGCTCCATCCAGTGCTACACACACACACACTCTTATCTTAAATATAATCCCAAATGCACAAGGGCTGTCTGGAAAGTATTTAGCCGTGTTATATTTTACTGTTATATTAACACTGTCTATATAGAACAAGTATTGGCATCTTTATAATGAGAGAAATATCGCAGGATAACCTGACAAGATTTACTCGCTGGGTTGAGTATTTGAATTTTTACACACTTCTAATTGTACACCAGCTGATCATATATCAAACACCACTGTCTGAAGTTGGGCCCTGCAGAAGTTTTACATTCACAGGTCTTTTTAGGGATTGATTCCAACTATTTTTCCAGTCCACTCTATCCAGAAGACATCTCAACATTCAGATGTCAAGGGGACCTTTCTAGACACCAATTCCAACTAAACATCTATTTTAAAATGTAGTAACCAGAAGCACTATGTTTATTCAAAATTCTTGGTGGTACACGGCCTGATTTCATGTTTCTTGATTTTTTATCCTGTAATACTCATATCAGAATGGCATTCATTCATGCAGTGAGTCAGTGACTCTTTATTGGGCATTTATTCTGTGTGCAGCACCACGCAAAACAGACAACTTTTATTATGAGGAAAGAATTCTGCCATTCCCAAGTGGTGATGAGGCTATCTGCCTTTCTGCTCATGTTTTTTTTTTTTCATCAGCAAATTAAAAGGCTAGAAAAGTCACACTTCTATTTTTCTGTAAAGTGCAGAGTGAGCATTTGAAATATTTATAATCATTCCAGACTTATGATTAGAATATACTACAGTCCTACTCTCTACTTTTATTAAGTTGGATGCTTTGAGTGTTATTTTGTATTTGATTTTTTTAGTCCCTCATAGAAAGACTAAATGTTGCCTTGGTAAACCAAAGAAGTTTATTCACAATTTATTCATGCTGTTCATTTATTCATTCAACAAATATTCACTGAATGTCTGCAATGTTGTAGGTATAGTCCTGGGTTCTGGGAATATAGAAATGAACAAAACAGACAAAACTTTCTATCTTATATTTCAGCAAGGGCAGAGAACCATAAACATAAGAAAGAGTTAAGTTATTTAGTATGTTGGGAAGTAATAATTTTTATAGAAAAAACAAAGCAGGGTAATAGGGATGAGAAATGTTAGAGAAACATTTAAACAGAATCCATTGACAAAGTGACATTAAGCGACAATTCAAAGGAGGCGAGGGAAAAAGCCATATCTGGGAGAAAGGAATTTCTGGCACGGGGACTAGTCAGGGCAAAGTTCTGGAGAGGGAGGGACTGTGCCTAGCTTGTGTGAGAATCAGTAGGGAGGACAGTGTGCCTGGGATGAAATGAGTGAGAAGAAGGGAAGGAGAAGGTGAGATTGAAGAGATACTAAGAGGGTTTGAGAAGTAGATAATTTAGAGCCTTGTAGCCCGTTGTAAAGACCTTAGCTTTATGTGATAAATGAGAAACTAGGGGATTTGGTGCAAAGGAATAACCTGGTGGCTTGGGCTTTGATAGGATTACCCTGGTTGCTATGTTGAGATAGACTGTAGTGGGGCAAGAATGGATATAAGGACACTAAGGAAAAGGAGACTGCACAGTCCAGGCAAGAAATAAGGCTGGTTTGGGTCAAGGTGTCCAAGCTGGAGGTGTTAAGAAGTGGTAAAAATCTGGGTATACTTTTTTTTACTAACAATACCAATGTTTATACTTAGAATAATGTTTAACACTAGTACTTAAATGAATACTGTAGTTACTAATGAATACTAATATGCTTGGGTGTACGTCTATACACTTTAGTATGCAGAGGTATGAATACACACTTTGGTGTACACACACATGTAGATACTCACACAAAGTTAAGAATGTTGGATGTAAGAAAAAGTGAGGAATCATCAATAACTAGGAGTAAAGATATGGAATTTTCAAGTAATCAAGATGGAAAAGGCTGTATGCTGAGCAAGCTTTAGGGAAAAAAAAAAATCAAGAGGTTCGTTTTGGACCTGGTAAATTTTAAAGTGAAAGTGTTGAACCTGGGGGCAATTTGGCTGCAACATCTGTCACCCCTTCAACTTCCAGGATTGATCCAGTTGGCTTGGTAATGTCCTCATCCTCCGTCCCCACTCCATGTGTGTCCCTCCCGAAGCTGTGCACTTGGTTGAAGAGAACCACCTCCCTGATAGAGGAGGACAGTTCTTCTGTCAAGGGTATGTGAGCAGCTATGGGCCCCTGCTAGGGTCTCCAAACAAGCTCTCAAGGAATTGTTGAGCAACCTATTATGCATATGAACCAAGAGCTCAGGGACAGGGCCTGGATGGAAATGCAAATTCATATTTGAGGACATTTAAAACCCTGAGCCTGGATGAGGGCACCAAGAGATTGAGTGTAGGTAGAGAACAGGGCCTAGGAATGGGCTGTGGGGAATGCCAACAGTCTGAGGCCAGGGAGGTGAAGAGGAACCAGAAAGCTAGGTTGAGAAGGGGTAATTCCTGAGGTAGGAGGAAAACCAAGAAAATAAGCTATATTGAAAGCCAGTGAAAAAATATTTCAAAGAGAAGGGCAGGATCAATGGTGTTATATACTTCTAATGAATGAAGTGAGCTGAGGACTCAGAATCATGCAGAAACATGAAGATCCCTGGAAACCTTGACAAGAGTAATTTTAAGAGAGTAGGAGGGACAAAAATGTGATTAAGATTAGTTCTGGTAAGAATGTAAGGATAGGAACTGAAGGCAGCAAATACAGGCAATTTTTCCCCCTAGGAGATGGGAGTAATTCCAGGGAACCAAGAAATGAGGCAGTAATTGAAGTAAAAAGTTAGGTCAAGAAAGATTTTTTTTCCTTCCTGACAGGAATGATTAGTAAAAATCTAAAGAAAAAGAAAATCAATCTATAGTAGACAGAGGATCTCTTTCAACAATAATAAAATGAATAAATAATACTGATAAGAAATTAAAAATAAACTAAACACACAAAAATAAAAATAATTGGCTCAGCACCTGAGGCTCAAAAGGCTACACCGCCACATACAGCTGAGCTGGCAGATTTGAATCCAGCCCAGGCTCACCAAACGACAATGACGCAATGACGGCTGCAACCAAAAAATAGCCAGGCATTGTGGTGGGTGCCTGTAGTCACAGCTACTTGGGAGGTGGAGGCAGGAGAATCGCTTGAGCCCAGCAGGTGGAGGTTGCTGTGAGCTATGATGCCACAACACTCTACCCAGAGTGACAGCTTGAGGCTGTCTCAAAAAATAAATAAATAAATAAATATAATGAAAATCTTTAGGAGAACGTGAGCACTAATAAAACTTTGTCCGTTTTGTTCAACTTTATAAGAGGAAAGGTCATGGGCTAATATTAAAAAATAGATACTCTATAGAGAAAATCAGACTTAAAGAGAATCAGTCTCTCCTAAAACCTTAAAAATGTTTAGAAATTTCTTGAACTTCAGTGAAAAACTGCAAGTTTAAATTCTGTTTGAGACAGGGTCCAGGATCAAATGGGAAGGCAAAGTATTTTAGAGTAGACGTGCCAAAAGAAGCAACACAAAATACCAGTCAGACAAGGGCTGTGAGGTGGCAGCTTCACAGAAGAATCAAAATGGGCAGCCAACATATGAAAAACTGCTTAACCTTACACAGAAATCTGATGAAAAGAACAATGGGATATTCTTATTTATCAATCAAATGGGCAAAGATTTTAAAAGCTCCATAGATAAAATCCAGGGGTAAGTATGTAGGAAAACAGACATGCTGGATGCCAAGAGTAGCAGCTCTACACTTTCACAGTTGGAAGTGGTGAGGATGGGGAAGGGAGGGTGAAGAGGATGTCCTGAGTGGAGAAGTGTGTAGAGACAGGGCGGCATAAAGAATGACTGAAAGGGGTGTACAGCCAGAACTAATGTGGGGGGTTATTGTTTCCTAAGAACTTACTCTGCAGAGATGATGCAAATTAAAACCATTTGTTAATTAGGGTGACTGGAGGCTCTTTTCTGGTGGAGAGTCTGAGGGTTTTGGCATGGTCCTACCCGTGGTTAAGGATTGAACTTGTGAACTATCACTTATTTCTACCCAAAGTTAAGGAGGCAGAAAAGAAAAACTGGAAATCATGAGATTTTGACCTCCTACAAAGCTTTTTGTCAGGGTCTGTTGTAACTTTCCCTATGGCTCCAACTTTCAAAATATTCTTGGATGTGTTAAGAGCAGATTCTTTCCACAGCTGTATAGAGATTCTTTCTCTTTTTATAATAGAAATTGTGTATTTGTATGAAAATAGACCTTTATGATCTCTTGAAGGACACGCTGGCTTCATCCAGATCCAGAATAATGTATTTCATGGAAAATCTGAATATATATAAAAGTGTTAGAACAATAGATAAAGAGGTTTTTAAGGGTTTTACTGGGAAGAAGAGGGAAGCTCAATCTCTTGAGAATCTGTGGACCCAAAAGTGACAGAACCTCTTTTGGGAAAAGTGTTCATGCACATCAGATGTCTCACACAACTTCAGGGGTTCAATGATCCCCTGAACTTCACCTATCACAAGTTAAGACCAGCTGTTCAATGAGACACACTGACCAGATGACAAATCTGAGAAACCCCAGACCAGCAGAGGCTGGTAGAGCACCACATACAGGGCCCTCTGCATCAGACAGAACTAAGTTCAAACCTTGATCTTGCCCCTCAGTAGCTGTGCATGGTTGGCTAAGCCCCTAGAACTCTTTGGATCTCAGTTTTCCCTCATTTTTAACAGGGAGATAATAGCTGCAGTCACCTCCAAGTACTGTGAGAATGTGTGAGTATGTATGCAGTACCTGGCTTATAGCAGGTGCTGACCAAATGTGGTTGCTATTATTAAGGACTGTTATTATTAGGTATTGGATTTCATGGGCACTGACAACAATATAGCTGTGAAAACTTCAAAAGGATTTTCAAGAGGCCACCACTCCCTTCTCACCCTACCACTACCATTATCTTAAAAATAAAGAAGTTGCCAAGAGAAATTCTTACTCCAAAAGCATCCTCGAGGAAAACTCTTTCATTGAAAGCAAGGACTACCGGACTGATATCCAGGGCGCTGAACTCCATGGTGCCTGTGAGGACAGAGGATCTACTGGCTGTTTCGCCATTGCTAAAAAACACAGCAACCCTCCTCATGTTGCCCCCTGCATATGTCCGCTTGAAAATGTTGCGGGCCGTGAACCTCATTGCACTTCCAATGTCTCGGGCCTCTGTGCTCCTTTGATATTTTATTTGGGAAACCAGCTGGAGGAGCTGTTTCTTCCTGTGGTAGTCAGACCAACGGATGAGATAGCTGGTGCCTGAGTCATAGGAAACCACAGCAACTCTTGCTCCCATAGGACAGTTACTTTCTCTGACGTCAAGGTCATTGATAATGGAAGTGATAATGTCCCTTGTTTTATTAAATCTCTGTTCTGTGATATCAGAGGACTGGTCCAGGGCAAACACCAGCTCTGTTGGATATGCCGGACACTTCTCTATAAAAGGGAAAAGGAGAAGTGTTCAGTTAATTCACTGGATCAAAACCTTCCCCACAGCCTGACTCCCATGAAGTTGGTTCCCATGCAGGCAAAGCAAGTATTTCATCCAGCTCTAGAACTAGGGATACCCACATGCAAAGAAAGGAAAGGAATCTGTTGTGGAAATGTGAGGCTATTACCTAAATGTAGACTGTGACTGTTTGGCTTTATGATGCTTAGACTTCACACCCCACTAGTAGTCAACTATCTAAAATGAAATTGGTAGGAGTCCCTGGGCTGATAGAGTTGTCCTGTATCCTGGGGCAGTAGTTTCATAAATCTATGCAGGTAGTAAAGCTGAGCATGCACACACAAAGGTAAATTCTACTATATATACATCTTTAATGAATAAATTATAATTTATTAGAGATTTTGAATATCTGCTCTATGAATGATATAGTTGTAAGATTTCTATCTGATTGTGTAACAAATATTTATTGAGTACCTGCCACGTGAAATGCAGGGAAAGATCATTATACTATAAAGTACAGGTTGATTTTTATTCGTAAAGGAAACTCTCAGGATAAAGAGGCAGCTTCCAAAGAGGGGCTGTCTCTCAGGGGCTGAGAAAGGTGGGCTTTGAATAAAGGCCAGGATGGCGGAGGAAGGGAGTAGCACGAACCAAGAAAGTTTCGCAGTGAGTTATATAAACTGTCTGCAATTCCCAGCTCAACACTAATGACTTTATGATGACTAAACATTAGGAACCATGTAGAGAATTTGCCCCACTTGTCAGACCTAACTTTTTTTTTTTTTTGGCCGAGGGGGGAGGGAGTTTGAACCCACCACCTCTGGTATATGGGGCCAGCGCCATACTACTTTGAGCCACAGGCATCACCCTCAAACCTAACTTTTCAGTGTCTTTGTTAATGTCTGAACACAGGAATTTTTAAATAAGAACCTCTATCTGCTTAGGCTGCTTTATTATCCCAAATTTTCTTACATTCAAAGTATTCCATGTCCCAACCTCTGTTCTTAGTAACAGAAATAGGAAAGTATTAACTTAGGGATGTGTTTTGAATCAAGGTATTTTGCTTGATTATTTCAGTAATTTCAAAATATGAAAGCTGATAATGAACAATAGACTAGGCAAAATGTATTCCTTATTTCTTAGGCCTATGCTAAAAATTTTTGGCAAAGTAGTTGAAAATGTCTTTAAGACTGACCTAGCATCACAGGTTATCCTGGAAGGTGGCTACTGATTTCTATTTATTTTTGTTCTTTCCCTCCCTCATTGGCTAGCAGGGTACCTGATACATTTAATCCAAATTCATACAGGTTTATTGAACACTTACTATGTGCAAGGAACTTTTTGCAGAATTAAGGTGAATGGTTCCAAACTTTGGGACAAGCTCAAAGACCTGAGGGTCTACTTCAGCAGGCCTCTAGGAGACCTGGAGCACTTGAAGTTAACATAGTCACTGGTCAATGGCCACTCATCCAAGGGCTCTAAGGCACCATGCAGCACCAATGGCTGTCCAGGCTCTGAAAAGATCTTCCGTGTCCCCAGGGCAGGTGAGGTTTACAGAGGCAATACTTGATGAGATGGACATGAGTGCGGATCAGAGGGAGGAAAGGGCACTCACATGTCCCAGAAGCTGGTGTCAAGTGGGTCAGCAGTAGATAGGGCAGCAGACTGCAGATCAGAGAGCCCTGTTCACTGAAACCTCCACCCCCACCCAACACAAGGCCTTCTCTATGGAGAGACTGAATTGACCACTGACAAGTCCTAGATTGGACAGCAGTGTGAAGGGGTTGGGGGCTGAGGGTCTCCATCTGACAATCAGGGCACAACTGACATTGATGGTTATAGTCATAATCAAAAGATTACATGTGTCTGCACAGAAGGAAGATGTCTTTTTCCCCATGGAAGTAAGGGATTTTTTTTTGTGTACTTGTCAGAACACAGTAATTATCTCAGCAAGAAACAGTATGGTAAGAATACTCACCTCTCCAACAAGCTATGAAAAGGAAAGAGAGAAGAATCTATTATAGTTTTGGAACACAGACTAAAAATAATCCTAAAAACAAAATTTCAACAAAGACTAAGATTTTATTTGGCTACAATTGCAAAGGAAGCTAATTCTCAAGTTATAAAAAGCTGAGGTTAAAGGATTGAGGAAGATGTCCATAGAATTTTATGAAATTATGAACCTTCCAGACCTTTTCCCCTTATGAGCCATGACCAGTACACATTAGCAGAATTTAGGTTGAAACTTAAACACTGATTACTTGTCTTACAAACAAAACAGATGAGCCTCTGATTAAATGGCAAGATAGCCAAAATTCAATTTGTTGTATCTTTCTTCTTTGAGTCTTCTGAGAGTCATTCAACAACACAAGACTGAAATATGGGGTCTTATTTTCTTCCCTGATGAATACCTTGGGAACCTCTATTTTCCTAGAACCATGGGGAGATTTCCAAATGAACTTTGTCTTTGATAAAAAATATAATTCCTCTGAGTGATCTCTACTTCCAGAGAGAGGAAGGAAAAACAAACAAAAAAAATATCCCAAGGGTTTCTCCTGGGCAAAATAGCATCTGGGTTTGCTACTTATTTACTCTGTAAACCTAAGAGAAATCATTCCAAGTGTTAGTAAATCTTTAAGAAAACACAGGCCTGACAATTTCCATGTTCATTTCACTCAATTCCTAGGAAGCAAATGAGTCACTCCAATATAATAAAAGACATTATTAACTCTGGCACCAAACTGCCTCTTGGTCCTGCTGTCTCACAGCACCAACCTTATGAATACCTTTTGTTGGCCTTAATCCCATGGCCACTGACATGCTGACTGCCAGCAGACAGCACACACACCCCACAGCCTCCTCCGCATCTCAAGCTTAGCACAGATGCCTTTTTTCTGACTAAGAACATTCAGTGGTAACTTCAAACCAGTCCACAAGGCTACAAGCACAGGCTGTAGAACACAGGACAAGTAGATACACCTGCTGGGCTTGAGGGGTACAAATCTGGGGTAATTACTTGACCTCTCAGTCGGGTTGTACTTAATTGTGATGATAATGTGAGCTAATTCATATACCTTTTGAGTTGGTCTCTAAATGTTCCCCACATGCATTGCATTTCTTTTTTATTTTCTTATTTTTTTGAGACAGAATCTTACTTTTTTGTTCCTGGTAGAGTGCTGTGACATCACAGCTCACAGCAACCTCAAAGTCTTGGGCTTAAGTGATTCTCCTGCCTCAGCCTCCTGAGTAGCTGGGACTACAGGCACCCGTCACAACGTCTGGCTATTTTTAGAGATGAGGTCCCACTCTGGATCAGGCAGGTCTCTAACCTGTGAGCTCAAGTGATCCACCCAACTCGGCCTTCCAAGTGCTAGGATTACAGACCTGAGCCACCACACTGGCCTGCATTGTACCTCTTGAACTAAGGCACTTTCACTTTATCCTTTCTCTACCTTTGATGTGATGTTCCTACAATAGCCACTCTAGGTTGGCCTGTTACAGAGGCTTCTCCACCAGTGAACCCAGCCTACTGACTTCACAAACCCACCCTGGGTTCATTCCCAAGTACACTCACCAACCATTGATGCTTTTGTCCCATGACACACAGATACTCACGACTATGTTTCCGCATGAACTGGATCAAATCACATTGCTATAAATTTTAAAAAGAGAGAGAAAAGAAACATGAGTACAGTGACCTCTGAGTAGTTGTGTTTATTTCCAAAAAAAAAACAGGTTGAGTTTCCCTGATGAACAGGGAGATACATACAGAATACACAGGCTGCCCTGGCACGCCTTTAATGCCCTAGGAAAACAAAAACAAAGCAAGTAATTGGTATGTGAACTGGAGTCTTCAGTGATAAAACAAGAGAAAACAAAAAAACTTCTTTCTTGAGAGCACAGCTGGCAAGGAGTGCTTAAAGTATTCCTGAACCCAGTGGATTAATTACAGAGCACTTTCCCACTCACAGCAAGGGTATAAACTTTTTTGTTTCAGTGTTAGGTCAAGTAAGCAGATGTCTACCCCAAGTAAACTGAATTATATTTCTAAAGTGATAGGAAGTAATGAAACAAAAGTACTTCTTAAATGTATTTGTATTAAAGATGCAAGACTTAGAAAAAGGCATTTCTATAAGAATGCTTAAAACTGTAAACAATAGTCTTTCCAAAAGGTAGCTCTATGGAGAGGGATTTATTGAGAATTCAAGGGAACAAGTTACATTATAAACCAAGGAGTCTAAAAACCAGAAGGTAAGATACAGCCTCTACATATGTGAAAGACCCAAAGATACTCACATAGCAAAATAGATATTGTATGAAAAAGAGCATACACCCTAAGCTCCTACGTGCTGACATGCTATGGAGCAGGGAATGCAAATACTGGGGTGAAGTGAATCAGGGAAGCCTTCCTGAAAAAAGTCAGTCTTCCTTTCTCAGCAACTTGATCGGGCTTTTCTCTTTTCCCCTTCTTACTTCCTTTTATCAGAATCAGGCTGCTTTTTGGTAGTGATTCTTACTATATATGCACACACAGATTTTGGCGGGGGGGGGGGGCAACTTATAATTGCTAATATGTATACTTCAGAAAAGCACTGTTACATGTTTATACATGTACAATTTCATTGACTTCCCCCCCCCAGGAAGTTCAACCAGGAATGTCAACATAAAAACCTATGTTCTAAGTAACTGAAGTTACTTCTTCATTCATCCAACCATCCATCTACCCACCCAACCACTAATGATCAGCTACACATCTGCTGAATGCTTAGGTGGCCTACTATATACTACTGATGTTAACCAGAACTGTTGCAGCAACCCTGATTGCACCCTTTGGGAGATATATATATATATAATATATATGTATATATTTTTTTTTATTTTTACACAAATCAAGAAATTATGCCTCTTACCAAAAGATGCAGTCTTAATCTACCTTTTCTAAGTGATGGCAGAAAACAGGGAAAATGTACAACCCTTTAAACAGAGAGATGACAGTCTCTGGCTAATAGGGTAGGTGGTCCACCTCTTACAGAGAATCAGAACCATACCCTGAAAGAGGGAGCTTAAGAATAACTTCAATTTGCATTTCCCTGATGATTAGAGACATTGAGCATTTTTATATGTTTATTGGCCATTAGTCTATCTTCTTTCAAAAAGATTTTGTACCCCCATAATATTCTGAAATTAAAAAAAAAAAGAATAACTTCAAGAAAGTTCTTAAGCAGAGACTGAAGATCAAGAGCCTGAGACAAAGAAGCCATATTCCAATCTAGACCAGCTGGGCCAACCAAAAGAGCAGGAAGATGCAAGTTCCTCAGATTCCAAAATGAGATATACCCAGAACAGAAGAGTTTAGCCCAGAGACTAAATTCTCACTCACATGACTAAGAATATTCATTCATTCCTTATAAGAAAGAAAGAAAAGATTATATCAGAATATCTTTTATAATTTAGATGATCCTCATTCTACTGTGGATTAAGTTATCCACGAAACCATCCACAATTTTTTTTCTTTATAAAGTCCCAGGTTCAAGAACCCACCCAAGTAATCAGAAGTCATCATAAAACAGTCAGAATGCACAAAAGAGAGATAAACTTTTTACCCACTCCTTGCACAATGCTGCCTGGGCCTCCTCCACAAAATGCAACAGCTGGCAATATTGAGTTCTCGCCTGGATGTGCTCATTAGGGGAGACAGACATGTAACTAAACCATTACAACAGCACCAGAGGCACTAAAATGGGGAGGTGGTGTTTTGTTGGTGGGAGTTGGGTCTGACTCTGCCTGGAAATTCTTCCAGAGGTGCCCTTTCTTTTATAAAAGATTCGGAGTGGAAAGCTGTAGTTGTATTTCCAAATGTCTCTGTGGTCTAAATTTTAAGGATAAGATGGCAACAATATGGTTTTGAGAAACTATCAACCTGTTGTGTATGAGGAAACCTTGCTAGGGACGCCTTTGTGAAGTTTATATAATCCCATTCCTATTTTAAAAACTTCAGTAACAAATCACAGTTAATAGCTAATATTTATGTTGCACTCAATAGTTTACTAGAGTGATCTGATCCTTATAGTTACCTTTTGAAGTAGTTAGGAAGCCCCATTTAGAAATAAACTGAAAGAATCAGTGACGGGGCCCAAGGACATATAGCTAGGAAGAAGCAGAAGCTGGACTTGAACTCAGTGCTTTCTGACTTTAAACTCTGAACCCTTTCCACCAAACTTCCCAGAAACCAGTATACCCTACTTAGTTCTCATGTCTCAACACAAACTTACTCTCCGTCCAGGAGGGCCTTGGTGTCCTCGAGATCCCTCTTCACCTTTCAAGCCTACAGTGAGCTGCAGATAGAAACTTACATTAGTTTGAACATTGACTATCCATAGGGAATGACTCAGTTTTAATGGACTTTGTAATTTCTTAAAAATTATTTTGAAAAGACAGCTGCTATTAATTCAAGTCAGGTAAATTGCTTACTTAATTATTGGTAAACATCCATTTCCCTCCTAGTCTCTTCATTTAGTGACATAATTTGCTCTGTGCATTTAAACCTAAATTAGTGATAAACAGGGATTGGTTCTAACAGGAAAAGCAAATAGATTAGGGCACACAGATATCTAAGAAAAAACTTCCCATCTGTAAAAGATCAAATAAGAAAAATGACTCCTACACAGAAAAGGAGATGAGCAGGTCATGTCATTCCCATACCTCAAGATAATGGATATGGATACTAATAAAATTTATCCAGCCAGATGGACGATACTCACTGAAGTGCATCTCTTTTACACCTGATGGTGACCATGGATATTGCACTCAAACTTTAAAATTGAAGTATGCTTATCTTAGCATTTTGTTTTTAAGTAAGCACTTACTCTGTACTTTACCAGTTAGAAGGTCTCAATAGCCTTCCTTAAAATGAATATCCCATAGACCTTATTACGGTTGGCAGAATCATCAGAAAATCCTCAGGGACATAGTGAAAAGAGTCAGCTTCATTTCTATGTACAGGGTTAGTATTCTGGCATTAATATATGCCTTCGGAAAGACTAGAGGACACAGATACTGCTTAGATCAGCAAGTTATCAATTTGTAAATCTTTAGAGTAGTTCTGATTCATGGAACCATACACTTTTAGATCTGAAAGTGACCTTAAATGTCACTAAGTTCAACTCTTATGTTGTAGAAATAGAGACCTTGGAAAAGGTACGTTGCAAGCTAGCAAGTGTCATCTCAAATGTCTTTGAGTTGGATCAATAACCCACATTTATTATTCCAACATAAAAGCCAGAGTATGCCAAAGAAATGTTATTATTTCTAGAATTATATGCCACTTACAGTTAGTCCCCTAAATCCTTTGGGTCCTGGGGCCCCAGGAATTCCAGGATCACCAACCTCACCCTAAAGACTCAGATATAAGAAATCAAGACGTTAAAATATTTGCCATGAAAAAATAAAAAATAGTCTCTCCAAACTGAAACTTAATTGATCTTATAACAATTATACTATATGTAGTTTAATTAATAAAGGCTAATATAATGTTAAATGTCATTTTTTTCTCTGTCATTTGAGAACTAAGTCATTGGTACTCTTAGATATTATCCAAACTATTTTTAGTTCTAATAATATAAACATTGACATATAAATAAATATCATTTTGGTGGCTATCTAGTTACTAATAATATCCAAATAAAATGCTTGAAAACCAGGGGAAACATTTACAGTATTGACAATATAAAATACTAAATGAGGAATTACTTTCTGTAGTTATGGAACATTTCTGAAAAAGTTAAAGGCAAAGATATTTATTCTGACTTTGGTGGCAGACTAATTTTGACAGTTAGTTATCAATATATTTATTTCACATTTATCAGTAAATTAAAATATGCTAATTTTATTCCTTTATCAATAAACTAGAAAATCAATCTTTTATAACAAGGACTTTTTGCCCTAACAATTATTTGTATAGTCCATTCTTATACCCTCTTCTACTTAAGAAAGAACCTCTTTTGGTAATTCATCAATTAAAACCACTTTTAAGAGTATTAAAAATTAGCTGTTTTCCTATAGGTGATTTGGTTTGATTAATTACATAATTCTATTTTTTGGCCCACATTTTGTATTTTAATTTGTGCACCAACTATGTGCACAGAAGACACTGTTCTGGACACTTTTTTTAAAAAGGATATCTTAGTACAGAATTCCAGAGTCTAAAACAGACATAACGTAAGCCTCTCTGGTTGAAAAGGAAGCTATGTCTTGTTCTACAGCATAAAGATGGATTTTGATCTGGTAAACAATGAAGAATTCTGGAAGATGTTCAATCAGGAAGGAGCACAAATAGGCTATGCTTTTTTAAAAAAAAAATTACTGTCATCAAGTGATAGTAATGTTTGGGATTAACTGAAGCAGGGGGAAGAATATTGTAATTGTTCAGGTAAGAGGAAGTTAAAGTCACAATAATGAAAGAAAACAGCAATAACTGAAGTCAAGAATATTGAATGAGATCACTAAGGCAGAGAAATCAAGAAGAGGACAGAAGACTGAAATTGAGAGGGTATCTACAGGGACGCTTTTTTTTTTTTTTTTGAGATAGAGTCTCACTCAGTAGCCCTGGGTAGAGTGCTGTGAAATCATAGCCCTGAAACTCTTGGGCTCAAGTGATTCTCTTGCCTCACCCTCCCAGATACTTGGGACTACAGGGGCCTGCCACAATGTTCACTATTTTTTTTTAGAGACTTTTTTTTTAGAGATGGGGTCTCATTTTTGCTCTGCTGGTCTCAAACTCCTGAACTTAAGCAATCCTCCTGTCTCGGCCTCTCAGAGTGCCAAGATTATAGGCACAAGCCACCATGCTAAAGGTAGGCTTTTAAGGCATGGGGCAGGAGGCAATTACGGACACTACAATCTTTTTCAATGTACAGAGTCACAGGGGTCAAATATGCTTGTTTCTTCGTGAAGCTCAAAGAAAACAGCTGCCTTCCCCTCTGCCCCATTTCATTCAGACCTACAGTCTTAGCTCAATTCTCAAGTGGAAGGTTAAGATCATGGTAATTTCAAAAGGTCATGTGCACGATACCTTCTGCCCCATATCTCCTGGGAATCCTCTTGGGCCCTGTAAATTTCAACAAAGAACATAACGTAAATCAACAGACCACTTCTGCAGTGTGATAATATCTTCTTATATTATTTAGGTTTGAGATACCAATTAAAAACTAATTGATTTCCATACTTACCTTTACTCCTTTCTGTCCCACATGACCGTAGCCTGGGATGCCAGTGTCTCCCTGTAAACACATCAGCTCATTTCAATTTCTTTTCTTTTCTTTTTTTTTTTTCATTTCTATTTGTTAAAAGCAAAAACTAATTATAATCTATACTGCAGAGATGATGATGTCAGAAGAGAAGCATTAAGGACTTCCACGTGGAACAGCTCTAATCAAGGACTTTGAGCCCTGGGCCTGCATGTTGCTGGGTTCTCCTCACTTCCTGCTGTGTCTTCCTGATCCTTCTTTGACCAGCTCTGCTCTGCAACCATTGCAGGGAGCAGAGAGATGGTCATTCAGAACCTGTGCACTCAGTGACAGTTTCTTGCCTGGAAACTTAAGAGCTGGTCCAAAGAATACAGGTGAGTAATTCCTCCAAAGAAAAATTATGAACGGCCAACAGACATCTAAAAAAATGTCCATCCTCACTAGTAAGCAAAAATATGAAATTTGAAACAGTAATGAGGTACTATTTTTTGTCAATGGTAAAGATGGAAAAAAGTGACAACACCAGTCATTATGGATGCTCTGAAACAAATACTCTCTTATGTAACACAAGGATCTGTATGTTGTCTGAATTTTCCTAAGGACACTTCATGGTAGTGTTTGAAGCCTTTATTGAACATGTGCCTATCCTTTCTTTTAGCTACGCTACTTCTTGAAACTTCTATGCAGAAATTAATTACGGTTTTATCCAAAAATTCAGTTAGGTGCATGCATGTTCATTGCTGTGCTATTTACAAAAGTAAACTAAATGTCCAATAATAAGAGCCTGGTCCAAAAAACTAAGATATATAAGGTACATCAGTAGAATATATTGAAGCTGTTAAAAGTGGAGTCGGGAGAAAGATGTAATGACATAGAAATTTGCTTATGATACATTGTTAAGAGGAAAAGTAGAGTGAGCTTTCCATTTTTGTTGTTGTTGTTGCTGTGTTTTGTTTTGGTACCTTCAGGAAGTTAATGATAAATATCTCAGACGGTGAGATTATGGGAAATTTTCATTTTCTTCCCCCTTTCCCATCTTTTGTGCTGAGTAAATTTCCTTCTTTCCTTCTTTCTTTGCTTTCTTCCTTCTTTTCTTTCTTCCTCCCTTCCTCCTTTCCTTGTTTCCTTCCCTTCTTCCCTCCCTCCTTTCTCTTTTTCTCTCCTTTCAGTAATGTATTTTCAAGTTAGATCACAAAAGAGACATTTTTAAGACTATGAAATAGCTGGACCATTCTACCACCATTTAATGTTATCAGTAGAAATTGCAGTGAAGGAATATTGAAGCCTTCATGGAGGCAATGAACTGCAGGGTCTAGCAGCAAGTTAGGAACTTGCTATGCCCTAATAATTTGTTCTCTTTTAAGCCCCTGGATCCTTATGTTTATTTGTTTCTTTTTTTGCAACTTTCAAATACCAGTATATAATATATTGTTACTGACTACACTCATATGATAGATCTCTTGAGCTTATTCCTCCTGTCTAATTGAAATTTTGTGTCCTTTGACCGACATCTTCCCCCCATCACCCCAGTCTCTGGTACCCAGAATTTGACTCTCTGTTTCTATGAGTTCAACTATTTCTATATTTCATGCAAAAGTAATATCTCAATGTATTTGTCTTTCTGAGCCTGTTTATTTCACTTCATACAATGTCCTCAAGGTTCATGTTGTCACAAATGACTAGATTTCCTTCTTTTTAAAGTCTGAATAGCATCCCATTGTGTACATATACCATATTTTTGTATCCATTCATCTGCTAAGACACTTAAGTTGATTCCTTATCTTCTTGCCTATTGTGAATAAAGCTTGTGCTTGATAAATTTTCTACAGTATTTGTACATAATGTTTGTAATAAACATCATTATCATGGTTGTCATTATTATTATTATTACTATTATTATTATTATGAGACAGGTCTTGCTCTGTTCCCTGGGCTAGAATGCAGAGATATCATCATAGCGCAATGCAATTTCAAATTCCTGGCTTCCAGTGATCTTCCCACCTCAGTCACCCAAAGTGCTAGGATTACAGGCATGAGCCACTAGACCTGGCCAATATATTATACTATTTTAAAAGAAATAAAGTAATTGTACCTATATTTATTGCTCTATGAGCTGAGCTGAGACATTGGTAGAGCTAAAACCACAAGGACAGAATGCAGGGCTGAAAAAGAGATGCCCCATATCTTGGCCCCAGACCTCTATCTCTTGTTGTCACTAAGTTATATAAGGAGAGAAAAATGGCTGGTTGTATTTTCCAACTGACATGCATCCATATAGCCATATGAGTTGTTAAAATATAGAAATACCCTGTTCTAACTCATCCATTATCCTCTCCGCCTACTCTGCTTCTCACCCATGCCATTCTCCTCTACTTTGACAGACTAGCTATGGAATGAGAGTTGCAGGGGATGGAAAAATGTTCCCACACTTTTCTAGATGCTGAAATACCTTTCATTCTCCAAGGACTTGAGCCAAGGACATCAGCCCCTCCTCTTCCCCTCAGGACTGAGAACTTAGAATTAGGGAGTGTGAGGGTTTCAAAACCTCATACCTGTTTTCCTCGCGGTCCATCTTGCCCTACTGGCCCTGGATCTCCAAGAATTCCTGGTTCTCCCTAGGAAATAGAATGAAAAGAACCAAAGACCAGCAAACTCAAACCTGGCTCCATAAGAGACAGTTCTGTCCACTGGATGGAGAGGTTCAAGGTTCTCAGTGAGAAGTCAAGGAGATGGGAATGTGGCATAAATAGGGATCTTCCCATAGCTAGCTGGGGACATCTAGCACAGCCCAGGGCTGAGCTCGTGCACTGCTTTCCCAGTGTTGTAAAAAGACTACAGGGGAAGGCAAAGAGTAGCAAATGGACTTCAGGGAAAGTTGACTTGTTTGCTGATGCATTTATCCATCCAGCAATTACTTGTTGTCCTAGAAAATAAACTGTTGAACATGACTGTGCCCTCACCAAGCACAGTCTGGGTAGAAAGACAAATAATTAGGCAATTATAATATTATGTGATAAAGTTCAGGGCACTATGGAAACAAGGAGATGGAGTCCAAATCAATTTGGTAGGCCTAGGGAGGCTGTGTAAAAGGAAGGAGCAGGGAGGCTAAGGCCTGTACGATGAGTTGTATGAGCTAGAGGAAGGGTCCAGGAAGGGGAGAGAGTAACCTAGGCATAGGGGACTTAGTGAGAAGCCTGGGGCAGGCAGTCAGGAGGCAGATGAGCAGTGAAGCCTTAGAATGAATAGGGCCAATATCAAAGGGCCTTTCTCTCCCACCTTTATTGTAGTATAACTGAAAAATAAAATTGCATAATTGTAAGGCCTATACCATGATGATCTGATGTCACAATTAAGTTAGCTAACATGCCTATCACATCACTTTTCTTTTTATTATCTTTGCTTTGTGTTAAGAACATTTAAGATCTACTCTCTCAGCAAAATTTCAAGTATATAATCTAGTATTGTTAACCACAGTCACCATGCTGTACATAGCTTCCTAAAATGTATTTATAACTATCCTAAAATTGGAAGATTTTCCCTAGGGCAATAGGTTAGACAACACCCATGACATAATTTGCAGAATCTCAGAAATGCAGATTCAAGACCCTGACAGCAGAGCATTAAATTAAGCCTTCCTCAGTGAGTCCCCAGAGGTCACAAGGTCCCCCATGCCATATAACCCTGTCTCCTAAAGCTGAGGTCTTGGGGCAAGGGGCTGCTGCAAGGTTTTGAGCAGAGAAGTCAGGTTCCATTTGCTCCCTGATACCTCCATGAGAGCCAGTCAGAGAACTCTATGCACACATGGGTTTGAGTTCGACTCAAATCTACACCCCACCTACTCTCCACCCAACTCAGCCACCAAGTACATTCCTGCAGTTAGGAAATCAAGGAATTGAAGAGATTTTATTCAGACTTATTTCTGATGGGTGGACCACTGCCTCTCCTAGCACAGCAGAGAGGTGAAGCAGCAGCAGGGAGAAACCAGCAGTTAGAAGTTCTTTGCTCAAAGAAAGGAAGAGCATTGTGAGCACATGCCGGTGGCTTGCTGTTGGTGTTTGGATTCAATTACGCGGGGAACTAACTTGAAAGTCAGAAAGAGAGTGGAGGACTTTTGCTCTCAGTTTTAGAAACCCATAAGAAAGAACATTTACTTTTCTGCCCAATGCTCCGGGTTTTCCAATGCTCCCTTTAGTTCCCACTAGCCCAGGAGAACCCTGAAAAAAAAGAGAGAGAGAGAGAGACCCAAACATTGGCATTGTAGCAACTCTTAGAAAACCTAATAGGAATGTTGGGCTTTTCTTCATGTCATTCCCAACAACTCCTTGATGCTCCTTATGGTCCAGCACCCAGGGCAGAGGCCGGCCTCGGGACTGAACCAGATGACTCAGGCTCCAGCCCTCATTTGAGAATCACAAGTTTTCACCTTCGGATATCACTAGTCCATATGAGTCTTTAATGAGAAATAGAAATGGCACACTTGACTCAACACATGTTATCTCTAAATGTGGGGAAATTGCCATAGTGCACTGGTATTGTTAGAACAAGACATTATGCTGCCACCACACACAATGGCATGCAGAATATGTTTCAGTTTCCCAGTCTGAAAATGGGCAAAAGTCTCTCACACACATGCTAGGAATATGTGAACATAGAATCCCTTGCCTTCTGAACTCTAACTGTCTGAACTGAAGAACTGAGCAGAACATTTTTCATACAAATCCTCACCATCCGAACGCTCATTACTCACTCAGGGAACAAATAGAGTCAGATGATGAATTCAAGAGTTGCACTTAGGAATCAAATAGATTCAGGTAGCATGGGGTGCACGGCCACTTTTAAATATCAATAATCAATGGAGATGTATATGCATGATACCACAGATAATTTGTAAAAGTTTTTTAAAAATCAGAATAATGTATCAGCTTTCAGAGAAAATGTTCATGACTGGACAATATCGGTATTCTTCCAGAAGCTTTCTTTAGGCTGATGGAGTAAGTTTGTGCTTTCTAAGGAAAACCCCAGGGAAGGGGAAAGAGAAGTACATTAGCTACATATAGAGAATCTGAGCTGTGTTAAAATTTTGCCCCAGATAATCTAAAAAGGAAATAGGACATACACAGATGCTATAAAGTCATCTATGTGAAGATGTTTTACAGTAAGAGGAAAATAAATGCTGGGAGTCACTGAGCCTAATGTGTCTAAGTCACCCACCTGCGGTCCTTTGTGCCCCTGTCTTCCTTCTTCTCCTTTGCTGCCAGGATTTCCACTTAACCCCTTTTGTGATAACAAAAGAAATATAATGTAATTATGTCAATAAAAACTTATTTGCTTAGTTAGTGCTTTTGAAACATCTCATGGAAAAGAGACGAGCCACCGTTTTAGAAGGCAGCTGTTTACCTCAGAGATAAGCAGGTATCAGAAGAGTCACTGAAGCAGACCAGTGGACCCCGGGGTCCAGATCTAATGTCCTGCCTGAGGCTGACCTTCACCTTTCACCCTCTCCCATACGGGGAAAGACAGATAGACTAATGGGGGGAAATAAAGCTATGAGAGAAAAGAAGTAAAACGCCAGCAACGGTCAGATGAATTCCTGTATGGGGCAGCACACCCGGCCCAAAGCGCTTATCAGTGTGGAAAGCCCTCTGCAGCAGAGCCCCGCCAAAGGGATCAAACTGTACGTTTCTGCCACATTCACCATCAAATGCATGGTCCTCATTCGGTTCTCTCATATAGAAGGAAAAACTAGAGGTGAGGTGCCAGTGATGTTTCTCACTCCCAAAGCAACGGCTACTAAATGGCCCCTGGCTGTCCAGGAGCTGCTGGGTGAGCCTTCATTCACCTCCTAAGCATCAAAGGACCTTTGAGTATCTGAGGTATCTGAAATAGCTCTCACTCCCACCCCCACTTCAGAAAGCCTGGGGATGGGTCTAAGCTGATACCAGGATTACTCAATCTGCTTCACAGTTTGCTTCAGAGACTCACAACCACCCCAAAGGATCCCAATTTCCTGTCAATCTCAAACATTCTAGAAGAAAAACAAATTCCTTGGAAGGGCTTAGAATAGGCACATCTATAGACAATTTCAGGCATAAGGTGGTTTCTAATGTAAAGTGGGCTTCATAAGGGAACTAAGTATCCATGTGTTATAAAACTATTCCTTAGGGATGACCACAGGGTCTTCCTGGAATGGAAGAGAGTGAAACAAAGATGGCTTGACTTCTGATGGTCATATAACTAATGATATGATCATGAAAAATGTAAAGGGCTCACATAAAGCCTTACTGGTAATCTTTTAGAAATATTGTCACTTCAACAGAGTTAGCTCTAGGTGAGTCAAGTAAGAGTTTCCACCTTCTAACTAGCTCTCTTTCATGGGAGTCCATGTGCAGGGCCTCACTTAATGGAAAACTGAGGTCAATGTATTGATTATGCTATCAATCACTAATATAACGGGAAGGTATTAATCACTCATTGTTACTAGTGTGTGAGCACAAGGGAACAACTTTCCTCTACAAAGGCTTATTACTGAGCCACAAATGTTAGAGTAAATTTGATGGAACAAAATCACCCACCTACCCCATGTTGGGGAATAAAGAAAATGGCAGGGGAGCAGATCAAAAATGTCTCAGTTATTTGTTTTTATCCAGAACTGCCTACTTTCTTCCCATCAGAATAACTTCATATTATTTAACAATATTTACAAAATATTTCAACGCACCTGTGGGCCTTGCAATCCTTCAGCTCCCAGTGCACCCTGAGGCCCAGGATTTCCTGGTTCTCCCTGATGAACAAAAGTTTTCAGTGTCAAGATTTTCTCCACATAGTACCCATACAGATTATCTCTTTAGAGAACTTACAGAGAAAGGTTATAGGTACTGTTTTGTCTGACTTATAACCCGCCCCCTATTTGCCTCATAAATGCAAGCTTACTTTTTATTCCAATAAAGGAATGTCAGTCTCTTGCAGTCAATTTCCAAAGCACATGAAAAGCAGCCAAATGTGCACCACTTGGAATTGTACAGGTTCTGCCTGTGCCCGGGCATCTGTCCTATTCCTGGGAGCTGCAGTAATGCATGTGTGTGTTTTTCCTAATCAATGGGGATCATGTACAGTTCTGGGCACTTTCTACAGCATCCTTGTCAAATGCTCCTTTTATCCCAGCACCATTGCATGGGGGAAACTTCCTTGGTCCCATCTACCATAGAGGCCAAGAAGTCAACATTACTCACTGGGGCACCTTGAACTCCTCTTCGGCCTTCTCTTCCCTGGAACCAAAACGGCAAAATGTTAGCATGTGAGTGAGTGTGTGGGTGTCTGGCTGGAGGGGTTTCCTGAGGCAAACCAGCCACTCTCGTTCCCTGATTGACACCAGTAACGAGAAACTCACAGAAATAATTTCCCTGAGGCATTTTCCAAAGACAAGTTTAAACACTGGGCACTTAATTATAGACTAACATTTGGGGGATTGATTGCAAACCAATCTAAAAGTCATTACAGATCCAGATCCAGTCTCACAACCTCTAACAATGATCCGGGAGGCTGTTTGGAGAATCAAACACCTGAGGAAACTGTCTTCTACATTTCCTTCGCCAGCAAATCCCACAAAGCTCTGTCTGCTCCTGGGAAGCTTCTTACCAGAGAAGAGAAAGGTCACATCCATTTCTCTCTGCCCTGGGGCCCTCTAACTGCCTCTTGTGGAGAGTAAAACCTTTCTAAAGATGGGCCCACTGGGGTTTGTCTCTATGGATTCTACAAGGAAGAAATGGCTGATGGGGTCTGCTCAACTACATAGTGGTCTAGATGCTACCACTAGGTTCGGTGGAAAAGAAAAAAAGAGGAAAAGACCCTGCGGATCACTGAAGCCCAAACCCGTGCCTGTCCAGAAGCAGCTCACTTAGCCAGCTCAGGCCCTCCACCTAGTGGCTGCCTAGCCACACCCTCTCCTTTCCAGACTGGCCAACCCCTGAGATGATTCAGACCTAGATCCTAACTTCCTTTACCTTAAACAGCAAAGATAAAATCTGCTCCCTCACACCTGCTGCACCGGTACCCTTCCCAGCATCGTTGACAGAACTGTGGAACATCTCAGCCAGCAATTCACTTAGTGTCGCGATAAACAACTACAACTGCTTTACATACAAAATAAATACTTAAACAGACTGTACCCTTTCACTCATTTCTTCAGAAAGGTAGCCATGGAAATTATTTCAGAAATACTATTTTCTTTCAACTGCCCACCTTACAAGGTTTTTTTTAGAATAAACTAACTGACCAAATACCAGCTCCACCAAGTTGGCTAATAGTTAAAATTTCTACCTTGAAGTTTTCCCCTTTAATTCAAGTTACTTTTTTTTTTTTTAATCCAAATACCTACAGCTGTGTCAAATTCAGTGCCTGCCTTACCGATGGTAGGCACTGGCACAGAAGGTTGCCATAGAAACACTGTGACTCATGGGCCCTGTTCTGTGTCCCAGGCTCAGGGATAAATTTGGTTGCAGACAGTAAGCTTCTAGACCTCAAAACTGAGTGAGGCTCCTCATAAGCTCTGAGCTCTCGGGTCCTGTTAGAACAGGATGGGGAGCTAACTCTTCTTTGAAGAGTTGTAGTAAATGCCCATGAGAAGAGGTTCACAGAGGTTCCCAGCTCACACACAGGATCAACAGGATGCCATATGTAAAAAAATAAATAAAATTCAAATACCCTTTGGGAGAAGTGACCCATTATAACTTGACAGCTGTTTGTACATGGATATGAATAAGCAATTCTCTTGATGCAAGAAAGTATAGAAGAAACAGTAAACAAAAGTTCAGACCACTGTTTCCATAACATCACAATTCTGTCTCCAATAAAAAGCAAGGATAAGCATGATCAAGTGGGTATCATCCCAGGGATGCAAGGCTGGTTTAACATACTCAAGTCTGTAAATGTTATTCACCATATCAACAGAAGCAAAAACAAAGACCATATTATCCTATCAATAAATGCAGAAAAAGCATTTTATAAAATCCAGCATCCTTTTCTAATTAGAACACTGAAAAGTATAGGCATAGGTGGCACATTTCCTAAACTGATCGAAGCTATCTATAACAAACCCACAGCTAATATTTTACTGAATGGAGTAAAACTGAAAGCTTTTCCTCTTAGAACTGGAACCAGTGAGATAAGGTTGCCCTCTGTCACCATTACTATTCAACATATAGTGCTGGAAGTTCTAACCAATACAATTAGGCAAGACAAGAAAATAAAGAGAATCCAAATGGGAGCAGAGGAGGTCAAATTCTCCCTCTTTGCTGATGATATGATCTTAGAGAACCCCAAAGGCTCAACCACAAGACTCCTGGAAGTCATCAAAAAATACAGTAATGTCTCAGGATCTAAAATCAATGTCCACAAGTCGGTAGCCTTTGTATATGCCAATAACAGCCGAGATGAGAAGCTAATTAAGGACACAACTCCCTTCACCATAGCTTCAAAGAAAATGAAATACTTAGGAATATACCTAACAAAAGAGGTGAAGGAACTCTATCAAGAAAAGTATGAAACCCTAAGAAAGGAAATAGCAGAGGATATTAACAAATGGAAGAACATACTATGTTCATGGCTGGGAAGAATCAGCATTATTAAAATATCTATACTTCCCGAAGCAATCTACTGATTCAATGCCATCGCTATTAAACTACCACCATCGTACTTTCAAGTCTTGAAAAAAATAATTCTGCATTTTTTATGGAACCAGAAAAAAACCCAAATAGCTAAGGCAGTTCTTAGTAATAAAAACAAAGTCAGGGGCATCAAAATACCAGATTTAGGCTGTACTACAAAGCCTTAGTGGTCAAGTCAACATGGTACTGGCACAGAAATAGAGACATAGACATTTGGAATCAAACAGAAAACCAGGAAATGAAACTAACATCTTACAACCACCTTATTAATCTTAAATAAACCAAAACAAGAACATACACTGGGGGAAAGACTCCCTATTCAATAAATGGTGCTGGGAGAACTGGATATCCACATGTAACAGACTGAAACTGGACCCAAAACTTTCTCCACTCACGAAAATTGATTCAAGATGGATAAGGCATTTAAGGCATGAAACAATAAAAATCCTCAAAGAAAGCATATGAAAAACATTGGAAGACATTGGCCTGGGGAAAGACTTCATGAAGATTGCCATGGCAATTGCGCAATTGCAATAGCAACAAAAATAAACAAATGGGACTTAATTAAACTGAAAAGCTTCTGTACAGCTAAGGAGACAATAACCAAAGCAAATAGACAACCTACACCCTCGGTAGCATGCTGTGGCATCACAGCTCACAGCAACCTCCAGCTTTTAGGCTTAGGTGATTCTCTTGCCTCAGCCTCCCGAATAGCTGGGACTATAGGTCCCCACCACAACGCCCAGCTATTTTTTGTTACAGTTTGGCTGGGGCCGGGTTTGAACACAACACCCTTGGTATATGGGGCCAGCGCCCTACTCACTGAGCCATGAGTGCCACTCAATATTTGCATATTTTAAATCAGACAAAAGCTTGATAACTAGGCTTTATATAGAAATAAAATTAATCCACATGAAAAAAGCCAACAATCCCATATATCAATAGGCAAGAGACAAATAGAACATTCTAAATAAGACAAATGGCTAAAAAACATATGAAAAAAATGCTCATCATCCCTAATTATTAGAGAAATGCAAATCAAAACCACTCTGAGATACCATCTAACCCCAGAGAGAATGGCCACAAAATCTCAAAACTGCAGATGCTGGAGTGGATATGAAGAGAAGGGAACACTTTTACACTGCTGGTGGGACTGCAAACTAATACAACCTTTTTGGAAGGAAGTATGGAGTAACCTCAAGAACTCAACCTAGACCTCCCATTTGATCCTGCAATCCCATTACTGGGCATCTATCTGGAAGGAAAAAAAATCCTTTTATCATAAAGACATTTGCACTAAACTGTTTATTGCAACTCAATTGACAATTGCCAAAATGTGGAAACAGCCTAAATGCCCATCAACCCAGGAATGGATTAACAATCTGTAGTATATGTACACCATGGAATACTATTCAGCCATTAAAAAAATGGAGACTTTACAGCTTTTGTATTAACCTGGATGGAAGTGGAACACATATTCTTAGTAAAGTATCATAAGAATGGAGAAGCAGGAATCCTATGCACTCAATTTTAATATGAGGACAATTAATGACATGGTGGGGGTGGGGGAAGGGGACAGCAGAGAGAGAAAGAAGGAGGGAGGAATGGGGGAAAGGAAGACCAGAGAGAGGGAAGGAGGAAGGGGGTGGGGTCTAGGTGTGTGATACACCTTCAGGGGGCAAAGCACAATTGTAAGAGGGTCTTTACCTAACAAATGCAATCAGCGTAACCTGGTTTCTTGTACCCTCAATGAATCCCCAACAATAAAAAAGCAAGGATAGGATAGTATTTATTCTGTGTAACAGACAGTAGGGCACAATGGTTAGGAGTCAGGGAACCTAGAGCTAAGCTCTGCTCTTTAAAGCCTGTGTGGTTCAGGGCAGCTGTGTAATAAACCTAACCCAGGGTGGTTAGGAGCCCAGTTCTGCAACTGACTAGCAACTTGCGCAAGTTTCCTGAATTGAATCTTCTCATCTGTAAAAATGGATATAATTGTAATATGTGCCTCATAGGTATGTTATGAGAACTAAATGAATTAAAAGTTGCAAGTGATTTGATCAAGACCTGGCACAAAATAGATGCTATAGAAGTATCCTTTCTGTGTAGCAAGCAAAAAGTAAAGGGCCTGGGATGTGGTTTCAAATGGTTTTCAGAGTGTTGCGCCACTGTTTTGGCAACAGCTGGTGCAACAATTAATTTGTGTAAATTGAAATTCTATCACAAAGAAGGCAATGTCTTGAGCTGGCCTTTGCTGTTTAGAATTTGTCAATCAGTTAAGATCCTCTGACCCTCATAGAGAATTTTGTCCTTCATTAGAAAGTTGGGAGAGAGGATAAAAAACCTGACATTGTTTTATATCAATATACCCAGTTTAATTCAGGAGAAAAGAAGTTAAAATGGGGAGATCCACAGGGAAATGAGGAAGGGGCTGAGAGCCTCATGTCCTGAAATTGACTTCAGAGCAGTTGCCTAGTTTGTCCAGGGATTAATCCCCAGCCTAGTATCACTTTTTTAAAAAGTGCCTGATTGATGTGTCACAAAGCTATTTCAAACTAAAAGTATTTTCTCTTAAACCAACAAAACTACATATTTATCTTTAAAATTTATAGCATTTAGGTCATCTTACTGTTCTAGTACTTCCTCTTATTACATTTTAATTCTCTCTTGTGAAGAAAGAGGGCAAAGTCCCAAAGAATTTTACCAGAAGCACGGGGAAGCGTAACCTATCTGAGTGCTGACTGCTTTTCCCTTAAGAACCATGATTCAAGATAAACAAAGGCAGGAGGGATTAAAACATGTTTCTTCACTATCCCAGAGAGAAGGGCAATCAGCTACAGCCTTCAAAATGATGAGAAGATTCCAATTTTGTAATAGAAAAGAAATCCAAGTATTTTCAGTTCCCTCTTGAGCCAAATCTAGAACTTCGTACATTATTCTTTTTATGATGTCTATGCTGAGCACATGATGGGAGAGTTATAAATATCATTATAAATATCATCTCTAACACAGTAGTTCACAAAGGGAAAGGTGATTTCTTGATTGTTCCTTAAGAAGATGGGGAAATCCAACGTCCCTATTTTTGGCTGTGATCGGCTTGATATAAAAATGAGAAGCTCTGAAGTTATCCCAGGACCTCAAGGATGCCACTGAGCTGGCTCTAACTGCCAGTGTTTGGGTCCACTCAGGAAGAATTTCTGCGTGACTCCTCTTCCTCATTGGCTATATGTAACAAGAAAGAGAGTATATTTACCCAGTTCATAATATTCTTAAAATGCTAAACTATCAGAAGAAGACTTTTAAGTTAAAAGTCATTAGCTCTCTTCAAAGGCATTCAAAAGCATCTGGAAGGTAGAAGGGAAAGGCGGTAGATGTCACAATGGTTCTCACCCACAGGTGGTTTATCCCGCCTCCAACCCACAGTACCCACCACAGACAGTTAGCAATATCCAGAGACATTTTTGGATGTCACAAGTGGGTGGGGGGAGAGATGGTGCTGTTGACCTCTAATAGCCAGAGAGCAGGAATGCTGGCAAACATCCAACAATATACAGGACAGCCCCCATCACAAAGAATTATCTGGCCCAGAATGTCAATAGCTTCAAGACTGAGAAACCTGCAAATGCATCATCTGACTGCGTAGCAACAAAAGCTCTGAATGCCTCTGTGTCATCTCCAAGTGATCAAGGAGGGAAATAAGTGTCTTCAGAAGTACTTACCCTGCTTCCTCTGGAACTAGGGCTGCCTTGTGCTCCTTTCTGTCCTGTTCTACCCTATAAATACAATAGTTCCCCCAAGATTATAAGGTAACAGATTCTGAATAAATTATAAAGGCATCAGCATCAAAACCCCAAGAATTGTTAAAAATAGAATAGATGTGTCATGCTACAATCATTCTGAAGATTAACACTGTCAGTTCTATACCCTTTAATAAACAGGAATAGCAATGTGCACTACTATTACAACCTCTCCCAAATAATATCACTTGCTGGGAACTTAATAATTCTATAGTTCTATAGCCTACTATAAAACATGCCTTATTTTAAGAAATTAAGGCTCTTTTAGACATGGACTTCAGGGTATTAATTCAATTATAACAGGGCTATGTATTTTACTAAATTTACTTATCTTAGTAATAGAATTAACTCATATATATAAAATAGATCCAATTACCTGTTTTCCTTGTTCTCCTTTGGAGCCCTTTTGTCCTTTGATATTATTGTTTTGTCCTGGATTGCCCTAGAAAAAGATTTTTAAAAGTATTTTAGAATTCATAAATGTCAGGGTGTTTTTGTGTGTGTGTGTGTGTGTGTGGCAAAAATGGTAAGATGTTCAGGTACTAAGTTAATCCTTGTTAAGGGATGAGAGACATGAGAAAATTTTTAATATTTGAAACTGATATGATTTTTGAACAAATGAGAGCAATATTTATCCAAATGTGGGGGAGATTTTGTAATAAATGAAGAATTATAGGAGTGCTTTCTACATGTGATTTTTCCCTTCTTCACACTGGCAGCTTCACTGATGCACTGGTCCAAACATTCTTAGGCCACTCCCTCAAGTATGTAGTAAGATTCCCCTATAACTGATTCTACAAATAGGGAATCTGGAGGTCTGCTAGATTAGAAGTCCAATAAACAGAAGTCCAATTTTGCCCCAAAGGAACTTGAAAGTCTCAACATACCATAAGGATTCATAAGTGGAGCTTTATTTCCCAATTCTAAATCTTTAATATAACCAGCCCAGATCAAACACAGACAGACTTTTCCCAAAGCTTCATTCAATACCTACTGGCCCTACTCCCAAGACAAACAGTTGCCTACTGGTTAGCAGGAACACAAAAAGAAAAGATATGGGAACTGGGGAGCAAATATAAAAGTCAGAGCCAGCTGGCCTTTGTAACTTACTGGATCTCCTGGGAAGCCCTTCTCGCCATATCCCCCAGGGGGGCCTCTTGAACCTGGACTGCCCTGAAGAAAAAAAATAAAATGATCTTCTGATTTAACTTGTAGGAAACTTATACAATGGTGCAAATGTCAACTATAGAATGGGGAGAGGATTAATCAATCAGATAAAATATTCTTCATCCTTCTATCTCAGCAATGGTCCCATAGTCTCCCCAAACAGTACTACGTCCAGTTTTAAGCCTATGGTCAGGATTACCTACAGGGAGGCTGAGAAATAAGAAAACTTCTTGAGGTCCAGCTGTCCAACAGGACTTCCTTGAGTGTTGGAAATATTCTGTACCTGTGCTGCCCAGGTGGTAGCCACTAGCCATATGCGCCTAATGAGCACTTGAAATGTGGTCAGTGCAACTGAGGGGCAGATTTTTTAATTTAATTAATTTAAATTTAGATAATCACAATATGATATGTCACATATCATATTTTACATCCTAGCCAGTCTGGCCACTTCTGACATCAATAATTGAATTTCCTGCTGGAAACCTCCATAAGGATGTTCCATTGTCACCTCGCACCCACCTGTTCCCAACTAAACACCCAAGCAGGGATTCTTTTTTTTTTGTAGTTTTTGGCTGGGGCTGGGTTTGAACCCGCCACCTCCAGCATATGGGGCTAGCGCCCTACTCCTTTGAGCCACAGGCACTGCCCCCAAGCCAGCATTCTTGCAGATATTCTGACTGAGTCTCCATTTTCTGGTCCTTTGGTCGTCTAGATCTAGAAACCTTATGTCCCAGAGCCAGAACTAGGGTGAGGCACAAGAGGCACCTGCGAATGTTAGAGAGGCCTTCACTCACATAATTCTGAGAGTGAGGGTGTCCTCTGTGCCCAGTGCGCCCCTCACCTCACCCCAGCTTAGGCCATGCCGTGTCCTTACTGTGTCCTGTGTTAGTCTTCACTGCCACTGCTTTGTTAGAAGCTTCATCACTTCTTGTTAGATTACTACAGATCTGCCTCTTATCCCTGCCTTGCACTATGTCACCTCCAACACATCTTCCACACTACTGCCAAGTGATATTTCTAAAATGCAAGTTTGCTTGTGATCCTGCTGCTTAAAATCTTTCAAAGGTTCCCCAATGCCTAATGGCTAAAGCCAAAATCCTCCATGTGGCTCACTAGTGCCATCCCAATCTCTTCCTGCAACCTCTTGAACCTTACCTCTCATTACCTACACTCTAATGCTCCTTCCAGGCAGAAAACTTTGCAGCGCCCCAAGCCCCATGTCTTTGGTCATGCTGTTCCATCCATCTGGAATGCCCTTCCTCTACATCTTTGCCTTGCTTCAATTCCATTGATGAGTTCCTGTGCACTTGAGCTCAGGGATCACTTCCCCCAGGAAGACTTCCAAGACACCCTCTCAGACCCCCTGCAGCCTGATTAGGTGCCCTTCTCTGGACTCCCTTGCTGCAATGTGGCCTCAATCACATTCTGTGTCATCACAGTCCATGGATGTGCCTTTCTCCCCAGTGACACTGTGGGATCCTTGAGGACAGGATTAAGTGGCTCCTCTCTGATTCTTTAGCAAATAACTCTCTGCCTGGCACATGACAGGTGGTCAAAAAGCATTTGATAAATAGATCAGAGCATAAATGTCAAGCTGCTTAAAATCAAGTAGGCACATATTAACGGGTGTTGAATTTAAAGTAAAAAAAAAAAAAAGCTTCACTGTGATTTACTATACCAAGGCCACAAAATAATTTTGTCTCTTTCTCTTGCCTTTGAGTTTTCTCAGACATAATAAAGAGAACACAGAAACCACTGGCAGTCAAAAGCATTCATTACAGGCTTCTAACAAACGTGCTCACAGAAGAACCTTGTATGCTTTGAATTATCCTAGCTGGAAATTCTTGAAAATTACATGGTTACTCACTTCCTCCAAATGGAAATGTAGCATCTATTCAGTGGCAATAGGCCTTCATTATGTGGTTAAGTCACTTGTCAGTTTTGTCTCCCATAACCATTGACACACAGCAGTTAAGACTACCTCTGCTACCCAATTTTCCTTTGGTGTATTGAAAGTCTTACCTGAGATCCGGGATCACCTTTTTCTCCTTTTGTTCCAGGAAATCCATGAAAGCCCTAAAAGAAAACATGGAAAACAAAAATCCCATTAAAAAAAAAACCCTATCAACCTCCTGATGGTTTTTGTGATACTTGAAGAAATACAGCTTACCTCTTCCCCATCGATCCCATCGATGCCATCATCTCCTTGTTCCCCCTGAGAGATAGCAATAGGCAGCAGTCAGGTAAAGAGGAGTCTCTGCTCCATTCCTATTGGGAAACTAATCCCATTAAGAGATCAAATTGGACCAACAAGGAACTCCAGTACCTTATATCCAGAAAATCCTTTGGCTCCCTGCAAAAGATTAAATATCTCTCACTGACATGCCGAAGATAGAGTGTGGATTCCAGATTGTTGGGGCAGGAAGGGGCTGCCTCCCTCAAGTGAGTGTGCATTTCTTTAATTGCTTCTTGCTATATATCCACAAAGGGGTTATAGATAGAATTTAATTAATGCTAAAGACACCTTGAAATTATGAAGAAGCAGAATTAATCTAAGTGGAGAAAGGGACACAGAGAAGAGTGATGGAAGAGAGAAAATGAGGGAGGGAAGGAATGGAGGGGGAAAGGGTGTCACAGGGAATAGGAAATGTCATTTTTTGAAGTGTCGTACCTTCTGACCCAGGTCTCCCACACATCCTGCAATCCCTTTATCTCCTTGGGGTCCTATTTCTCCTCGTCTTCCCTAAGAAAAAGAACACAAACAGGTATCCAAAGTGATGCTTTAATGCCAGAAGCTACCAGTGGTTTTCTTTTAGAGAGTTAAGCCAGAGCACATGGACACTCTGAGCTTTAGACAAAGCGGATGCTCCTGAGAGCTCATTCATTTAAATCTATTTTTCCTTTTTGTCTTCGAATATGTTCCCCTGTCAACCTTCAGAGCTTCCTTACAGATCCAAGATCACAAAAAGGTACAGGATGAGCTCAGCCCTCCTCAGACAGCACAGTCAGTTTCCGAGTTACTTTATTTTGTAGCAGCATTGCAAATACTCCAGTAATACACGTGGGCCCTGACATCCTAGGAGCCCAGGGCCCTTCTGCTATATTGGGGGAGAGTGAGCACTGCTGACAGCACAGAAACAAGTCAGTGCTAGGGCCCTGGAGCTGAGTGGAAATGCCCTCTGGGAGGTGACACCACTGCCAGAGTGAGGACACAAAGGCAAGAAGAGCCAGTTCTCATTCATCCACATGGGGAAGAGCACTCAAGGTCAATGGCACAAGTGTCTCCCACCAACTTTCCTGGGAAATATTTAAATACAGGTAAATGCTAGAGAAAAATGAATCTCAAGAGAAGACAATTTTGTGTTCCTTGAGGGCAAGGACCCCAACCGTCTCTTTCAGCTTTGTGTCCCTTGTGGTGGGCTCAGGTCTGGGTACATAACAGTTACTCAGAGTTTGTTGCATGAAAAAATAATTGTTTAGAATGAACCTAATTGTTTCCTTAGAGAGAAGTGATTCCCACCTCCCCTACGCTTTGCTTTCTTCACTCTGAGGATTATTCCCTGTAAAATGAGCCCTCACCCATGACCACAGATTGCTGAGAGGTACCTAACTACACCTAACAGCTTCACACGCCTGGACTCTCAGCCAGCTGTGGGCTCACAGCCAGGCAGATGGATGACGCTATTCCCCACACTCAAGCAATAGTCAGGTGACAAGATCCCTCCGAGGGCCAGAGTGGGTGAGTTAGAGCATCCCCCTTAGTGGTCATTTTATAAACTAGATTAGCATCTGGGTCCCAGAGGAATTTATAAATATTTCAAGATGAGGAAACTAAGGGCTAAAAGTTAAGTATCTTGTTCCAAATCTAGGTCAGCCCTTGGCAGTGTGAATCTTTGCTTTTTAATCCTTACAACTTGCTTCCCAGAGGAAAAACTGGCCTTAAAGGGATAAAGCTCCAGTTTGGATGCTTCCTGAACTTGCCCATTCTAAATGTGCCACCCAACATGATTTTGGTCACTTCAAATTTATTTTCATAATTTGGTGAACCAAGTGAAAGTTTTGGTTTCAGAGTTAGGCCTTGAGGTCTGCAAGTCTCTGTATAGCGTTTAAACATGAAGCTGGGCCTTGTGATGCCCTGCCCACTCCCCTTTCTGTGGAGGAATGTATGCTCCAGTGCTGGCCCATAGCCAAGTGCTAGGCACTGGGTTTCAGGTGCAAAGAGAGTCTCCGAGCAGATAACCTGCTGCGCCTTGCTTAGGTGTGGAGAGGAAGATGCCTGGCACTCTGGCACTAATTAAAGCATGCCAGGCCACATGTGTGAATGCCTATTCCCTCCTTCCTTCTAAATACAGATTTAGCAAGTGCCTTGTGATTAGGACAAGGAGAAAGGAAAAGAAAAACAATGCTCCCCCCCCCACAAAAAAATACTACAAAAACTAAACATATGAACAAAACTCCATCTATCCCTTCTGTATGAAAAAAATAAAGCTTTTCCATGAAAAAGAAAACCAAAAAGTATGTATTGTGGGGGAGTCACAAAAACTTACAGGGTCTCCATCTTCTCCCCTATGTCCTCTGCTGCCCTTCAGACCTGAGGAACCCTGGGAAGAAAGAGAGAAAAATAAATTTTAGCCATCCCCTATTAATTCAAACTTGTGAAATATTAGGCATTCCCTATCTTCAACTTGGTTACAGTTTGTGCAAATGTGGCTATGAGTTTGAGGAGAGTCTAATAACATCTGGAGCTGGCTTTTGTGCTCACACCCATCTCTGGAGCCCCTCTGCAGAAGGCAGTGCTCCTAACCCCTGGGGAGACTGACCTTAGGAACCCACCTGCAGCTGAGGGCTGAGAGGCTGTACTTGTGCTTAAGGGATTTGCAGAGATGATGCTGCACCCACCACGACTCTTTAGCAGGTAAATTGAAAACATTTTCAAAGGGAGCATTTTATTTTCTCCTGATTTTTTGAGAGCTCAAGGAGGTCTTTTCCAAGCATTTCCAAAAAGGAGGAGCGTATAAGTATTTAAATTATAGTCATCTCTCTCTCAGGCACATAGGGTTTAATGACTTTGTGGCTTACTTGTAGCCAAGATCTTGTTTGAGTTTTGCTTTCTCTCACCCTCTACCATAGGTCCTAGGTTTCTGTTTGCTGTACCAGGAGTGGGAAGAGGGGCGCTCCTGGGACATAATTCTAATACTGATCTGAGCAAAACAATGAGGGAGGAACCTGCACTAAACAAAACATCACAATGCAATAAAAAGTTCAATATATTAATAAGTTATCTTTCCACAATCACGGACAAAGCAGAACTCACAAGTAGTGAAGTTGATCTCAAAAAAAAAAAGCAAACTCGTTTTCATTGTGATATCAAAACTACCTTTGAAAAAGTACATAAAAGTGAATAAAATATGAAGTACAGCTTAACAATGTACTTTATACAATAATTTTATAATTTTTTTTTTCGGTGAGACAGAGTCTCACTTTTCACTCTTGGTAGAGTGTCATGGAGTCATAGCTCACAACAATCTCAAACTCTTGGGCTTAAGTGATCCTCTCATGTCAGCCTCCCAAGTAGCTAGAACTATAAGTACCTGCCACAATGCTCAACTATTTTTAGAGACAGGGTCTTGCGCTAGCTCAGGCTGGTCTCTAACTCCTGAGCTCAGGAAATATTCCCACCTTGGCCTCCTAGCGTGCTAGAATTACAGTACAGGCATGAGCCACCATGCCTGGCAAATTTACAATTATTATATTTAGAAATAAGGTCTGTGTGACTACCACCCAGGTCAAGAAATAGAGCATTACAGGTCTCAGGCACCATACCTGTCCCAGTCACAATCCACATCCCCACCCACCCCACCCAGGAGTAAACTCATGACTTGTATAAGAGTTGCTTGCCTTATAAAAGTCCTTCACTACTTAAATATTCATCCCTAGACACTGTAGGTTAGTTTTGCCTTTTTTCCTAAACTTTTTATAAATGGAATTATACCATAAGTATTCATCTATGTTTCACATTTTTTGTTCACTACTGTGTTGGTAAAATGTATTCATGTTGTTGCATGGAGCTATAGTTCATTCATTTTCATTGACATAGAGTATTTTATTGAAAATACTGTGGTGTGCTTATTATTGTTGTGTAATTTAATCTTTTATAATTTGTTTTTTAAAGGACTATTAATCTGCAATGCTATGATCTTCCTGTAGTCAATCTCATTCCATTGCTGATGAAACACAACTTTCCACTATTCTTTTTTTTTTTTTAATTGAGACAGGATCTTGCTATGTTGCTCAGGGTGGTCTCAAACGCTTGGATCAGGCAATTTTCCTGCCTCAGCTGTAATCATAGATGTGTGCCACCATGCCTAGCTCCATCTCCAATATTTCAAATGCTTCTTGTCACCTTTCAAACTGTTGCAAGCAGGTACAAAAATGTAAATTGCAAAACCAAGAAGCAACATCACCAAGGATATATAAGAGAAAAGGGAGTTTTTCTTACTAGCAGGATCAAAAGTGAGCCTTTCCAAACTGGCTTCTATCCTATAAAAGTCACATTAAATGACCAAAGAAATTATATTAGCATTGAAAGAAGGTGGTGAATTCAACCACTCAGTCTCAGTTTCACCTGAACAAATCAAGGCATATTAGGTAAAATAACAAATAAATGGCACCTTCATGGCGTGTATTCCTTGGGTCCCCTGATTTCCTGGAACCCCTGGACACTTACAAAATGTACAGCAGCAAGTCTTCTCTGCAATATTTCCCTGGACAAAAAAGAAAAAAAGCAGATCTGAGTAACTGTTGTTAAGAATTTTATTGCATAAGAATTGTATTCACACAAATCATAATCTGCCCCCTTGAGCCCCTCTTCTCCTTTGGGTGAAGAGCTGCAGACAGTGAGAGGTGCTTTGTGATTTAATATTACAGAGTGGGCAGCAGGCTAGCAACTGCATTGGCAACATCCCCTCTCCAAAGAAATGACCTCTATTCATGGAAAGGGCACCCAGTGTTAAGATAACCACAGCCCAAGTTCACTTTGGACTTTTTCCTAGTTGCCAGCCTCTTGTTTCCTGAAATTTCTACAGCATAAATTGTTAGGAGCTTTTTAATTTGATAGTCATTGACAGGTTTGTTAGTTCCCTATGTATTTATTTAATGAGATGACAAAAAAAAGAAAGGATATGCAAAAACAAAATATGGATGCCCTGATGTTCTGGTCTTTAACACTTTATTATTTATTTAGTCATTTGTAGATAGATCATGAATATATTTATGCCATTATGGGATTCAATGTGTTGATTATTTGTACAAATTGGAGTGCTTACATTCAACTAATCAACATAGCCTTCACCTTATTTGGTCCTAACACCAATTACAGTGTTAGGACATTTGTGTTCTACACCTGATAGATCCAACTTGTACTTGCAATATGCCCCATAGGTGTGGTTCCCCTACTAACCCTCCCCTGATCAACCCACCCCCCTCCCTTCCCCTCTCCCTCCCTTTCCTTCCTTCATCCTAGGCTATAGTTGTGTTTCATTTTTCATATGCAAGTGTGAGTGATTATAATTTGGTTTCACAGTAAAACTGAGTTCATTGGATATTTTTTACACTTTTTTTATATACCAAAGATAAGGCACCTAATTTGGTGAGGCAAAACAAGGCAGTTCTTTCAAAATTCATACCAAGATTCCAATGTATTCATGGTATTTTGAATAACCAGGTATTTTTGTCCAACAACTCACCAAGTACTGTGATAGTGTTTTGCCCAGTTCTCTCATTCCAATGGTCAGGTGAGTCCTGTAATCAAATCCTTTTCCAAATTCAAAGCTGGAAAACTCCTGATGAGCAGTGGTGTTAAGGGAAACCACCAGCAGAGCATCAAGTCCTACTCAGTAAAAATAAAAGATGGAAAATGAAGGGATTTATGTATGTACATGAAAAATTAGGTGAACCCATCATGTTTCTACTCAGCGGCATTACTGAATGAATCAGAAAAGGAAAAACACAAACATAAGAGGAAGCAGTACTCTCAAGAGATGAAAAAACAGACAACAAATCTTTGCCTGCATTTTCTGAGTATGCACTGGCTCTGGTCACTGACTTTAGCATGAAATCCCATGGGGAAAAGTGTTTAAGAGAAACTAACCACAAGTCTACAGAAAAACACTAGCAGAAAACTGTTCAACATCTTATAGCCAATTTTGATGCAATTCTTGGGCATTTTAAAGTAACTTTAAGAAAGGGCATTGTTCATCTTTAGAGAGCTTTTCTGAATTTTTCTAAATATAAAGTAATGATAGTTTTCAAGTTATCCCCAATGCTAATCAGCCTTGGAGGATGACAGGCTGTGAAGATGTAAGGAAAGCCCAGGGTGATTCCAGTTTCACCCAAATTCCTGATTATATTCAGTTCATTAATTCATTTATTCATTACTCATTTATTGAATCACTCACTGGTTAAACAAATATTTTTATTAGAAGTCTATTATATAGAGATACAAGATGAATTTTTCACAGAGTTTAGGGTCCATTGGAACAGATGGACAATAATAAGATATTTGCTCTGAGAGGGAACACTGGGTTCTAGGAAAGCCTAGATAAGCTCCTAACTCAGACTTGGAGCATCATGGAAGGTTTCTTAGAAAATTGATGTCTATCCTGATTCTAAAAGATGAATGGAAATTGGTCAAGAAATAGAACCAGAGATAAGAGATGTAGGGAATAATTAGGGAGAAAGGTTGGAGGAGAGCACTAATTAAGGATGAGGAGAAATGAAGCTATAAACTATATTGGGAGAAGAATGGGAAGGAAGAAATTTTGATACACCTGGGACATTGAGTGTGGGAAGTAACACTGCTGGCATCCTGCCTGTTACAGTGGACTCTCCCATCACAGTATACTACCCTCAGCTTCTGCACTGAGCTTCCAGCTTACTCTGAAGCTATAACATGGAGAGAAGGTATAATGTGAGATGTGCTTTTCCAAATCCATGTTGAATCAGAAATAAGAGAAGGTGTCTTAGGTCAGGTTCCTTAGAAGTTGAATCTGAGTGACGAGTTGTGTATATGTAGGAGAGAGAGAGAGAGAGAGAAGCAGGAAAGAGAACGGGAAGTTGTGAGCAGGAATATAGTTCAGTAAAGTCTTAGCCTTGGCCTGATTCAGAGGGACTCTGGAGTATAAATTGTATCCAAGATGCCTCACTTGAGGCAAGAGTTCAGGCTTTTTATCTCTGTGTCACTGATAGTCCTCCTCACCGACAAGGTGGGACACAGCATAGCCCCACCTCTACTCCAAACATGCCTAGGCATGTGCTTTATGTCACTCAAGGGTACACGTCTGTAAAAGGTCACAAGTACAAGCACCTGGCCATAGCATTTGCACATTTGGAGGAGAAGTGTGGGCACTGGTCAAACGGTTTAGGCAGGGCACCAACAGCGTCTACTGCAAGTGTCCAGGCAGATCCCAAGATCTAGAGCACCTGACAAAGGGGAAACTAGTTCAGCAAAGTCTATGCTTCATTGTTTAAATTTTCATCTCAATACCTGCTTCTCTGAGCCTGTCCGATTGATCTTCAAGCATTATGTTACTTTCACTCTGGAGACCATCAGAAAAGATGAGCAGCACCTACAGAAAGGGAAAAGCAGAGAATGGGTTGATGTGAGTGTTAAATATATAACTGAGTGAGAGGAACAAGTGGAAGAACATAGAGAGGTAAAATGTGATGTGGCTACCTGAGCCCGGGATGCTGATTTATCCTCAAATGTGTCCCACAGAGACTGTAAGAACTGTGCATTCAGATGAGTTGGCCCGCTGACTTTGACTTGCAGCAAGCTGTCAAACACTACTTTCTGGTAGATTTGGAACTTGGCAGGAAATTCTTGGTCATTGTTCACCTTAAAGGCCAAGCTCACCTGCGTCTCTGCACCTGCCCCACAGCTCACCCCCCTGATGGAGGCGATGTCCTCTAAGATGCCTGAGAGGTAGGTTTCCAGCAGGGGATGGCCCTGGAACAAAGGCTGCCCCTGCAGGTGAGTAGAAATGTCAAACCCGACCACTATGTCCACAAAGCAATCTGGAGACCAAAGGAAATAAGTGAAAATTAATGAGTAGACAGGAGTAGGGAAGGGCAGATAGGGCAGGAGAAAGAAGAGCTGTCATGGCCCAGAGCTGGAGGGTCTTTAGTGCCCAAAACATGTTTAAGAAGCAAGACACTGGCTGCTCTAGCCATATATAATACAGGGGTTTTCTCTGTCCCTTCATAAATACTAAATGCTCCAATAGCTATTGAAAGTTCAAACCATACTTTAGTTTCCAGTGGCTTTGTGTACATGGGCACATGCACACACAGGTGCACATTGTTTTTCTTCTAATGGTGACATATTTTGATTCACATAATCCCAACAAGTTAAAGATCTGAACTGTCCTTGGAGATTATTTAATTTTTAGAGGTCACAAACACAAAGGCTGCAGAGGCTATGGTGGGTAATGTAGATCCAGATTTTCTGGAAGCAGAGAAGTCTCTCTTTACTGCACACAATTCATAATAAAAACATGTTCGGCTAGACTCAGAGCCAGCCCATGAAACACCTTGGGAAATGGAAAGACAAGAGGTTGCAACTGAATAAAGTCAAAGAGCACTTACTGGTTTTCCCACAGGTCTGGCAGATCTCACGGACCATCCTTTTTTTCACATCTGTATCCTTTAATTTATTAAATCCTTGAAAAGTAATGATTTTTTCAGAATTGCCTGTGATCGGCAGAAGCTGTTCCTTATGAACATCTCCTATGCCCAAAACCAGGACACAAATTCCAAGGTCTTTCAAGGTTTTTACTGCATCTGCCACATTATAGTAGGGGTCCGCCGATGTGATAACAACCAAAGTCTGAGGGACACCAGCATTTCTTCTCCCACCAGCAGATGGATTAAACATATCGCTCACACGTTTGAGGGCAAAGTTGATTCTTGGACGCCCACTGCTCTTGGAGACATTTTGAATTCGAGTCTTCCACTGAGTTGTAGTAAGAGAGTTTTTCAACTCTATAATTTTCTGGTAGTCATTTCCAAATTGAGCCATACCGATTTTCATTCTTTGAGACTGAATGTCAAAATTATCAATTAAGTCTGACAAGAAAGTTGTCATGGTAACAAACTCTGAATTAGATACCTTGTCAGAGCCATCACAAAGGAAAATCACATCAGCTTCCTGAAGGTTACAGACTGCAAACGGAAAGAAGGTGTAAGTTATTTTCCTCATGAATCATTCTAATTTTTTCCTTTACTCAAATACTTCAATTGCTTTATATTAGGAACAGAGATACCTTAACAAAAGAGAGGATTGCTGATTGACTCTCAAAAGGAAGGAAAAACAGCAAGATCAGAGGAAAAAACAAAAACAAAAATGGGAAAGATCAATAGGGTTTTTTCAAGCTCTAGTTATTCACATGATCCATTTGCAAAGACACTGAAAACAAAGAGAAGGAAAGTAGGACCTATGAATGGACTTAGCGTACTCATCAAAAAGTAATTACAAAGGCTACAAGACTCTTCAACATACCCAGATTGGAACATTCACCCAAATCCAGGTAGTAATACTGCTGTACTATAATTAGTACTCCCGCTACTATTAATGCTGCCACCTCACACTTGTATGGAGAAATATCATTTAAAAATGATATTTTTCATATAATAACATAATATTGACAGCCACTGTATGATGAAGAGTTATTCTAATTTTACAAATACAGATGTGGAATTCAGAGGTGAAGTGACTTGCCAGGAGCACACAATTACTATGGAGTGGGGCTGGTGTCTGGACCTCTAGATAGAGGAAAGAAGTGAAGAAGGAAAGAAGAAAAGGGATTGAGCTGACTGATTCATTTGCCAGGTTGGGAGGACGGGACCAATACAAACCACAGGATTCAGACCTTCCAAGGAGGCACAGCAGCCCTCCCTAATGGCCTGTCGGTCTTTGCAGCTTTTGAGACTAAGTGGTAAATCTCACCCTTTCCTCACTGCCTTCATCCTACTCACTCCCAAATGGCTCATAATCAACTCAGTCCCCTTCTTTCCCTGCTGGTCTCACCCAAACTTCAGTACCCCACATTCAACTCTCATATTCTGCCATCAGCACAAGTGCCCATTATGTAGAAAAGCACACTGGAACACTTGAACCTTCAATGGCCCCACAGGATGCCTACAATCCCATTTAGATCTGGATCTGTAAAGACAAACATCTATCATTTCAAACCATAAAATGCTCCACTTGAGTTTGGTGTGAAACTGATGCCAGTATCTGTATTAAGACCATTAACCAAATGGAGCAGCATGAGTGAGTAGCCACTAAATGGGGTAAGGTGAAGGTGAAGGTAAGGTTACTTTCTTCCAAAAAGAAATGGCAATAGGTGGCAAAACAATGATGAATGCTTCTGGAACTTTCCTGTACAATCTCTTCAATGCATGCTGTGGTGGGAGGGAACTTTGGGTATCTTACCCAATCAACCCACTTTGTTAGAGGTAAGAGAACTGCTAGCCTAAGTAGAGAAATTTCAGCTCATGACACATAGGTAATTAGAAGCCAAAACAAAACATACTTTTTGTTTAAACTTTTATTGCCCCGTAGAAACTTTGACAATAATAACTTACCCTCTTGTGCGTTGGTACACATGCTTTCCTGTATAGGCATGTAGACATCCTTCAGTTTGTTGAAATTATCTACATGGACAGTGTTTTCTTTATTCCCTGCCATAGCCTCAAGTTCCTTTTGGTTGGCCTCTCCCACACCCACTGCAAAGATGGTGATGCCTTTGTTTCTCAATTTCAAGGCTGTGTCATTGAGCAGATTTCGATCATGGGATTCCCCGTCGGTGATGACGATCAGCATCTGCTTCACGTTTTGATTTATGCGACTACCATGTTCCTCTCTGAACAGGATGTCTGCATGCTCCAGAGCCTTAGCCGTGTAGGTTCCCCCTCCAACATCCCTGCGCCTCCTCAGATTCTCGATGATTGCTGATCTGTTTGTGTATGTGTTCAGGTAGAAAAGGACTTCTGGGTGTTCAGCATATTTGAGAGCTCCAAACTGAACTCGGTCACGGCCAACTTCTGCTTTCTTCACCAAATGGATAGTTAGGTTGATCATGTGCTCCTGCTGGAATTCTACACTGCCTGAATGATCCAACACAAACACGATGTCTAACAGCTTAATCCTTTTACAATCTGAAAGAAGAAGAAAGTCAACATCACAAACTTTCTGCAGTGCATTCTGCACAGTCTGCTGAGAAGGGAAGCAAACTGCTATTTGCCATGAGCCTACTGTGTGTCAGACACTGCATCTCACTTAGTTCGTAGATGTGCCCTTTTCACGGAGAAGAAAGCTGAGGCTCAGCGCTTTTGTTTAAACTTTTATTGTGCCATGGAAATTTTTGTATAACTTGCCTATATCATGATTCCAAGGATATTTGTACCCTCACTTGTATGACTCTACAATTGGTGGTCTTTACACCACACAACTCTGCTGTATTACAGCTCACCAGGGCAGGCTTTCAAGTAAAAGGCAATGTCAGAAGCTAGTTCAATGCCAATATGATGGTGAGACATACCAATGTTTGCCAATCCAGTCTGCTGTTCTAAAGAGCTCAGGAGCTCATTATATAAGTTGGGGTTTTTATCCCACTCCTATGGCTTCAGCTGACTTTTGACCTTCTGGTAGGCAAACTTCCCCTTGAGTATGATGCATCACCACAGTAATTTCTGTTCCTTCCCCTGACCACCTGAATTAGAACACAGAAAGGAGTTGCCCCAAGCAGGGGGACAACTTACCCTATCACATCTTCCCGGGCTCCAAGCCCTCCTCCACATCAGAAGCCAAGCTACCACTCTGGCTGGGTCTCCAAAGTGGATGTTCTCTCTCAGCTCTTTTCCTTCCCTCAATAACTTAAGCACATGGTTGTCTCTTTCCACTTTTCACCTGCTCATCTCATCTCTGATCCTCATTTCTAGCAATGACGTTTCAAATTTTCAAGTCTTAGACATTATGGATGAACCCAGTCCACATCTATAAAAAACTGGCAATGGCCCACTAAAATTTGGTGATTAGTCCTGCCAAACACTTATAAGATGACTTAACACATGAGTCAGCTGAAATTTCACCTCATGCTATAGATTAGTCCTCCACAAACGTAACCTTTGTCAAAATGAAGAAATGCCAAGATTTCAAAATTGAAGCTATGATGTTTAAGGATACCTCTCCATGTGACCAAAAGTTTTAGAATCATTACCACATCTCCAATTAAACTGTTATTAAGGAAGTCTTAGAGCTATCACTTGTTAACTTTCTGAAAATTTCACATGCATAATTTTGGAGAATAAAGTCCATCAGAGGTCTTTATGTCAGTAAGGGAACAACATCCAGCAAACCTCCTAATGCTTTGTTTTGTTCTCTTGGCCACATCCTGGACACAGATAACGGCACATGATAGATTTTCAAGTACAAGTGTTTTTAGTCTATGTGAAGATTAATAGCAATTTCTCATTCAAGAGGACTTAAAATTTACAGGCACACACTGAAGCTTACTCAATACGATTTCAAAAGCACTACAATTTGTGAGATTAAAATGATGATCCCAAGCAATCTTAGAAAAAGGTTGGAAGTTAACATTTTCCAAAGGGATGGTTACACAAATAAATGTAAAATATCTCCTTGATAAAGGTTACAAAGGATAATGTTAAATGGTGAAACTATGCACTATGTCTTTAAAATGTAAAGGGTTTTGCTGGGCGCAGTGGCTTACACCTGTAGTCCTAACACTCTGGGAGGCCAAGGCGGGTGGATTGCCTGAGCTCACGTGCTGGAGACCAGTCTGAGCCAGAGTGAGACCCTGTCTTTAAAAACGGCCAGGCATTGTGGCAGGTGCCTATAGTCCCAGCCACTTGAGAGGCTGAGGCAAGAGAATGACTTGAGCCCAAGTATTTAAGGTTGCTGTGACCTATGATACCACAGCACTTTACCAAGGGCAACAAAGTGAGACTCTGTCTCAAAAAAAAAAAAAAAAATGTAAAGGGTTTTTTGGTGTGGGCTGCTTAGGTTCTGAATTTATCTTAACTAAGAGATAGATGAATTTGTATTTGTAAAATTTACTGCTTAACGATGGTTATAGGTAGCCAAGAAACAATTCTAGGAAGTCATTTGGTGTTAAAAATTGGCTCTGGAAAATCCGGGTGTGAAAGATTTGCAAGTTTAATGCAAAATTTTGAGGCTTTTTTGGCAGATACTTAAAGGCACCAAACCGAGGTTATTTCATGCCAAAGTAGCTATCAAAATTGTTAATCTGAAATATCCCTAAAGCTCATAGATGTTTTAATATAACAAAGATAAGAACAAAACTTAACACTGAAGTTCAGGGAGAGGCCACGCCAAGAGTGCAACACACTGTCCCTCACTATGAAATCAACAGCTCACATCCTTAGTCCTGAAAGAAAACAAGGACACTTACCATGGAGCGCGCATACACGGAAGATGAGCTTACTTTCTATCTCCTTCAGATCATCAAATTTCTCAACGTGAAAAACCAGGCTGCCATCCCCACTGATCTCTTCTAGCTGAGTTCTATTGGCACCGTATACCCCCACAGAGAAGATGGTGACACCTTCGTCCCGAAGACCTTTGGCAGGATCTCTCACATCATCCTGTGCTTCTCCATCCGTGAGGAGGATGAGAAACTTTTTGACCCCCAAACGGGCTCCCTTGGGGTGGGTGAAATATTGAGCTACAAAGGTAAGCGCATGTCCGGTCAAAGTGTTTCTCCCAATGAGAGACATTCCATCTATTGCATCAGAAATTTCTTTCTGTGTAAAGTATTTATTAAGCTGGAACTCTTCCTTTGGATTGTCACTGAACTGAACGACACCAATTTGGGTTTTGTCTGCACCAACGTGAATCTCAGTTAACAGGTTTTTCATGAAGGTTTTCATTTTCTCAAAATTTTCTTGTCCTATACTCCCGGAACTGTCCACCAGAAACATGATGTCAGCTTTCATGTCTTCACATCCTGCATGTTATTTAAAAAGAGCAGAAATAAAACAGGTTGGCAGGGTTCACTGAATATGGAGAAACATTATGGTAGAAATAAATGCACTAATGATAAAACACTGACAATTAACTCAAGCAACTTCTGTCATGTTTGAAAATTTAATTTTCTCCTTTTGCAGAAGCCTGTTGACAAGAATCTTGAATCAGAAATCCACTGAAGATTATCTAAGGAGTTTTAGAGAGGAAATGCAACTTACAAAGTATGTATTCTTTCATTCATGCATGCATGTATCACTCATTTATTCCTTGATAATTCTGCAGGTATATGCAATGCAAACATAAAGCTAAATGTTAAGGATGCAGTGGTGATCAAAAACATGGAATCCAAGCCAAAGTAATCAATTCCCTGCACTCACAGGACTAATATGCCAGAGTTTTATGTATATTCTTGAAAAACAGAGTTCCCAATAATCTTTGAATAGCATTATTTCCTGGGATAATTTTAAGCGATCTCATAAACACTATAAACCAATATTAGAAATTGGAGTGATCACACAGCATCTCTGAGACTCCTTAGAGATTTTCTAGCCTCTCAAGCTTTGGCTCCTCAGTTTTCCTGCCTCTGTTTACCCCCTTACTACTTGTCCACAGCTTGTCTCCTCCTCCAACCACACCAGGGTTCAGGCCGATTAATTCGACTACACCTGCCTGAAGTGCAAGAGATCCCGCTCAGATAGGTCCGGGACCCTCTCCCCTGAAAGGACCAGAGATACAGCTTACTTCATGCTTCCTAAAACCCCTTTACTTTTCTTGGTGTCAATCCTGGGACACCTTGGGGACCTTTGACTCCAGCATTCTTTCTAAGAAATCCTGAAGACTCAACTCTGTTACTGTCCACAGGGAGAAAAATAAATAAAATCATGATTTAGGATTTTGTTGTTAATGCTACTAATTTCCTTATTTATTTTTTGTTTTTGTTTTTTAGTGCCTCAGACAAAATTCAAACGCTACAACTTTAATAAGTTCAAATAAATGAGATTCTCTTCCTTTCCTCATGAGTGAACACCATAACCAATTTCTGCAGTAGCTAACCTTTCCATAGCCCTTACTACATCCAGGCACTCCTCTAAGCCCTCCACATGTGATATCACCACTAAGCTTCACAATAAACCTACAAGCAAGAAAACCAAGGCAAACCGCAACTCATTCAAGGTCCGCCGCAAATCTGTGGTAAAGCTGGCCTTTAAACCTTAACTCTCGCTCCAGCATCCTGTTTCTTCACCAGTCAATGTGCTTCCTCAGCTGGCAACATTTTCATATGCTAATACTGGGAATCAACACGCACCCTGAACTAGTCCTTAGTTATTGTTCTTAATAATAAGAGAAATAAGCAACAACCAGATGGGAATTTGCAGATTATTTTCCCCAACTTTTAATACTTAATCTCTAGAACAAAAATGCAAATATGTGCTCCTGTTAAAAATAAGTAATGGTTACATGTGTGCTGGATATGCATTCAAAATATAAGAATAATAACATTTAGAAACTTCAAACGATAAAAATTCTTTGATGTAGGCATTATCCTCATTTTACAGATGAGGATGTTTCAGGCTCAAGCAGAAAAGTAAGTTGAACTCTAATCTACCTAGAACCAAATTTCATTTTGATTCCACTGCACCCATCTGGCATGTACACACACACACTGTACTTTCCCTATACTCATCTGAGCACACACATACTGTACTTCCCCTGTACTCACCTGTGCACACACACATTGTACTTCTCCTGGACTCACATGCATGCACACATACTGTACTTCCCCTCTACTCACCTGTGCACACACACACTGTATTTCCCCTATACTCATCTGAGCACACACACACTGTACTTCCCCCGTACTCACCTGTGCACACACACTGTACTTCCCCTGTACTCACCTGTGCACATGCACACTGTACTTCCCCTATACTCACCTGTTCACATACACTGAACTTACCCTATACTCATCTGAGCACGCACACACTGTACTTCCCCTGTACTCACCTGTGCACACACACTGTACTTCCCCCATACTCACCTGTGTATACACACTGTACTTCCCCTGTACTCACCTGAGCACACACACTGAACTTACCCTATACTCATCTGAGCACACATATACTGTACTTCCCCTATACTCACCTGTGCACACACTATACTTCACCTGTACTCACCTGTGTACACACACTGTACTTCCCTTGTACTCACCTGAGCACACACACTGAACTTACCCTATACTCATCTGAGCACACATATACTGTACTTCCCCTATACTCACCTGTGCACACACTATACTTCACTTGTACTCATCTGTGCACACACACACGTACTGTATTTTCTCTGTACTCACCTGTGCACACACAGTGTACTTCCCCTGTACTCACCTGTGCACACACTATACTTCACCTGTACTCATCTGTGCACACACACACATACTGTATTTTCTCTGTACTCACCTGTGCACACACACTGTACTTCCCGTGTACTCACCTGTGTACACACTGTACTTCACCTTTACCCATTCATGCATATGCACATACACCCCCACACACACACTGTTTTCCCTATACTCTTCTGTATACACACATTATACTTCCTCTTCCTGTGTTCTCTTCTATATGTACAAACACATGCACACAACCCACGTGTAGAACAGAGTCTCTTTCACTGCACAACAATGGCTTTGTCAAGGCCCTAACATTCTAAGCAACTTTCCTTCTATGAAACCAAAGATGGCCCTGGGGCAGCCATCTACAGAGGGATTCTGCAATCTTGGCATGTGATTTAAGGTTAGGAACCAAATCTCTCTATCGTGATGGAAGAAGTTAGCAAAATATTATCTAGACAAGTGGGCTCCTAGGCTTTGTCTCAGCCTGGCCACTAATGCCTAACACAGTGAATGAAATGTGGATAATGCAGCCTTTTATGTTTTGCTTACCTTTTTCGGTACAGATTCTGTGAACAACTTCATTTTTTATGGTTTTTAAAGAATCAAAGTTCTGCCCAAAATGAATTCTTTCTTCTTTCCCAGCAATTTGTTGCAGTTCTGTTTTCTCAGCCTGCCCAATGCCAACTGCATGAATTGTGATTTGCTCAGCCCTTAGTCTCTCGGCAGGGTCCAGGACTCCATCCATGGACTTCCCGTCAGTCAGCACAATGAGGTAACAGGGAACATCACTTGTCCTATCTTTCCTTCCATCTTTTATGAGTGGCAGTGTGAAATCCAGAGCTTTCCCAGTATAAGTTCTACCTGTTATTTGCTTGATATTGGAAACAGCCTTCCTTAAGTCAATGTCATTAGGATAGTCAGTGATATTAAATTCTACTTCACTCTCATCTGAATACTGTATAACTCCAACTCGGACTTTGTCTGGGCCAATGCTAAACATTTCTATTGTTGCCAACATAAATTTCTTGATTTGCTCAAAGTCTTCTTTCCGGATGCTGGTTGAACCATCAATGAGGAAATAAATATCAGCCTCCTTTGTATCCACACAGCCTGGAAAAAAGAAAAAAAGAAAGTGCGCTCTTTATTAATTATGGAGAATCTGAGAGAACTTTGAAAGAGGGTTTATGGAGGAACATGAAGCTGTTGGAGCTTCTCAAGCTCTTCTCTGTATTTGCATCGACCTTGCTCACTTTGTCAAAGATCATGCCTGTTTTCTTTGAAATTTACAACCAAATACTATGCAGCCATAAAAAAAAAATGGAGACTTTATATCTTTTATGTTTACCTGGAGGGAGCTAGAACATATTCTTCTTAGTAAAGTATCTCAAGAATGGGGAAAAAAGCATCCAATGTATTCAATACTACTATGAAATCAGTATGTAATCACCTCCACATTCATAGGAATGGTAAAACATAACTATAGTCCTGAAAGAAGGAGAGGAGAGTGGAGAAGGAAGGCCAGGAGGAAGGAGGGTATTTGGGGAGACCTAACCTAATGTGCATAATGCAATGATACACTTCTAAACCATTAAGAATAGAGTATGAATGTCTTACTACATACAACAAATAAGTAAGCAAGGAGATGGTTATGTTAATCAGTTAGATGTAAGCATTCCACATTGTATATCAAATTAGCACATTGTGCCTCATAAATGCACTAATGTACACAGTTATGATTTAATAAAGAATTAAAATTAATAATTTATAATAAAAAGGAAATTGAAACAGAACAAGGTCCAAAAATATGTAGCCAATAAATTAAAGAGTAAGGACCAGATTCCTAAGCCCCCAAGCTCTATGTTGAATAATTTTTCTAGTATTGACATCTACCTCAGTTTATGCATCATAATTTCTTGAGAAAAGGTTTGGGATTGTTGACTTTCCATTATTACCTCCCCAGTAACCTCTTCTTCCCAGAGCAACTAGAACAACATACTTAAAGCTATAACCATGTCATACCACTCTTCTACTTAAATGATCTATCATTGCATTTGCAATTTAAAAATAAAAAATTGGCCTTACCTTGCTTCCTGCTTTTCTCTCTGGTTCTGTTTCCAGCAATTCTTTCTCACTCACTGTGCTTGAACCACATTGGGCTTATTTCTGTTCCTTGAATGAACCCAGGGCCTTTTTGCTTGCCTGTTTCTCTTAGAATATTCTCCTTCTCCCCTCAATATTCACATGGCTGGTTCCTTCTCATTATGGATGTGCCAAGTCAGTTCTTGAAAAACTCCTTCTCTTACTCTCTAGCTAAAGCACATTAGTCATTAGCTATCCTATTACCTTGTTTATTTTCTTAATGGAACTTTCTGAAATTACTGTATTCATTTGTTCATGAGCACAACCTGTTTCTTATCACAAAATGCTAACTCCATGAGGACAAAGACTTTGCCTAGTTCTCTGCTTCTGCCCAGTAGGCTGGTTCATCATAGGAGTCCAAAAAATTTCTTTGGATAAAAGACCTTTTAATTTTCCTTTCTTTGTTAAGCTGAATATATATATATGCATTTTAGATGTCTCTTTACTACCCCATGTAATTGTTCATCAAAACTGGGTAGGAAAAAGAACATATTTTTAAAATTTAGGTTATTGATGCTGCTATCTGATTAAGTACATGAACTGATCCTTAAGATACAAGAAAATTTAGTCATTTTATAATTATTTTCTTTCTTGACAGCTTCTGAGTAATTTATAGCTGCTAATACTGTTTCAGGCTATGGCAAGTTGCTTCTTAGGAAATCAGAAATGCTAGAAATAAGCATGACCCTGAGAACTAAACTAAGAATTAAAGTATTAGGGCAAAGATAAGCAGTTATCTGCAAAACACAAAATTGACCCCAGGCTAACAAAATTTGAAAGTAACCATAATAAATTGATTTATATATACGATAAAGAAGAATTAAGTGTTCATCAGAAGAAAGCAGTGGTGGTCAGCCATGAAGGAGAGAAAAATGTGAATCACGGTAGGTAACTTGGCAATGCCCATTTGTCCCTTCCTAGGGCACTAGCACTATCCATATGCTGCTATTAAAATGTAAATCTAAACTACTTCATATTAAAGAAAAATTAAAAGTCATCCCCACAATTGCACTAGCTACATTTTAATTGCTCAACAGCTTCATGTAGCTTATGGCTACCATATTGGCCAACATAGTTTTAGAGCATATCTATCATTATAAATTTTTGATTGGACAGCACCAAGGAATGCGTCTTTTGGCTCAAGGACTCCCATGTGCAGTTTTATATATAAAGAAATATAAAGAAATATTTTTGATGTTTAAATGGAAACATTTCAATCATAAAACTAACTCTTTTGTTCTAATTCCACAACCCCTAACACTCTGTCCATTACAATTTAGCTTCTAATTTCTCATGTTTATAGGGAAAGACTTTAGGACCCAGAGCACATAATGCCCTGGTTCCTGCACATTGACAGTTCTCACAGTCACAGAGACAACTGGGATTCTATTTCTATACATCAGTCTCTTGAGTTTGGTTTCCCTTTGATTTAATAAAACTCTATTTAGTAGAAGTTAAACACTTGCTTTGTACCAGAGCACACACTTCCTATGTGCCATAGGGACATGTTGTATAACCTTGCCACCTATGAGGAAGACTCTGTTTGACATGCACCATGATGATGTTTTTCACTGTGAGAACAAAAGTAACAAAGAAAAAGGAGAGGCTAGAACAAGTCTTTGAGGACATATCCCAGCTGCTGTCTGGAATTGCTGGCTTTTCTGTAAATGAAACTGAAACTGTTGATCTCTCAAAAAAGAGAGAGAGAAAGAGAGTGCATTTACACTGTCTCTAGAATGACACAAATGGAATTGAGCCAACATTACCCTCTGTGGGACTTTTCTTACCATCCTTCCCTTTCTGCTTTCACTTTCTACCAATCTTCATTTTTCCCCTGAGTATACTTCCAATATATCAATATCATGTGAGTCCTTGGTGGCATCCACTTTTGAGGAACCCAACCTAAGTCAGGTATCAACATTTGAGAGCAATTGAATTAATAAGAAGCACCTAGTGAGGTTTTTTCTTCCTAGTGGGAAGATAACCATCCCACTTAGACGGCTTTTGCCCTCACCTTGGTCCCATATCTTCACATTTAATAGCATTTCTGTAACAACAATAACAGCTTTTTATCACAGCCTTGCAAATTCCCTGAGAGAGACCATACTACACATCCCTCCTGTGCCCCAAGTGTCTGCCATTCTGAGGGATCCTTCTATAAGTCACTTAGGAGGTAAAAGGGGACTTATTTCTTGCAGCAGCCTTGTCCTATAAACATGCCAGAAAATCAAGGGCTGGCCCAGGTTGTATCCTTAAACTGCCTTCAAATGACTGGTCTGAGGTTAAAATTAGAATTAAATGTCACTGGAAGATTTTAATTCCTTTCCACATGAATGTTGCCAAATTCCACTTTAATTGTTCAGAATCATTTTGTCTGCAGAGAAAGGATGTGAAAACAGCCAATGTCTGAGAATCAGATAAACTCAAAGTCACATCAAGTATCTCTTGGCATGTACCTTTGATAGGAGCTCGGTAAAACAGCTCTTACAGCAAAATTCTCCAAGAATATTAACTAGGAGAGCCTCCACTAAAAAGATGGAAGAAAAAAGTAATGGAAAAGATTGAAATGTGAGAAAATAATCATGGTTGTACATAAAAATTTAGGTACAAGGATGTCCCACTTTTATAAGAGCAAAACATTGGCAATGACCTATATATCCAACACTTTAAGATATATTAAACAAATTATGGTAGTTCCTTATAATGGAATATTATTTCCAATCTAAAAAGAATCTTGCAAAAGACTATTTAAATAAACAGGCAAAAGTTTGTAATATAAAGTTGATAGAAGAGTGAGTAAGGCAGATGTGGTTATTCCAGTATCCATTTTCTCTTTCCTCTGTGTAATTAAATCCCCACTTTTTGTCTAGGTACTTGGCTGTCCCAAATAAAGACTACATTTCCCAGGCCCGATTTTTACAGCTAGGTGCAACATGTGACTAAGTTCTGGCTGGGGACTTAAGCAGAAGTGGGATGTGTAAATTTGTGAAGGCCTGCCCTGTTCCTTCTCTTTTATCTTTCTAACTCGTTAGGTGTGAATGTGATGCCTGGAACAGTTGTCCTGGACAACAATCCTGGGAATAAAGGCCTCAAACAGTAACAAAAAACATAGAAAGAGACAGAGTCCCTGAAACTGTAGAGTACCACATCAGATCAGTCTGCCTACTTCTGGTCTTATTCGGGAAATAAAAAATAATAGTTGTATCCTGTTTCAATCACTGTTATTTTTTTCTGTTGATCATGCTTAAGCATAACTGTAACTGGTACAGCAATGTTTTTCAACCTTTTTCATCTCACAGTACATTTGAACATATAAACTTCCTGTGGCACACTTAAATAATTATGCTCAAAAAAAATATATACTTACTACACTATTCTTTCAAAATAATTTGAAAGAAGTTCAAAGTGTAGTAAATATATTCTTTGATATAATTATATAAAATATGTATAATTTGATCTTTAAAAATTTTCATAGCACACCAGATGAAAATCACTCTAGTACAGGTTACCCAACTGTATATGCTTTTATTATCCAATATTACAGTCACTCAACACATGTGGCTATTCAAATTAAAATGAATTAAAACCAGATTACATTTAAATTTCAATTTCTCCATCATGCTAGCCACATTTCAAATGCTCAGTAGGCACATGTGGCTGATGGCTGCCCTATTGGACAGTGCAGACAGAGAATACTTCCATCACCAGAGAAAGTTCTATTGGACAGTACTGCTATGTATAATACGATGTGATGTAATTTTTAAAACTCTTCATCTGTATAAATGAGTGAAATGAGGAGAGAGAGAGACACACACACACTAAAAGATAGGGAAAATAAATGCTGATGAATTGTTTTACTTGAAAATAGGATTCTAGGTGATTTTATTTTTCTTCCAGAAGTCCACCCATGCTATTACAATATTTTATAATACATATTACTATTTTACATTTTTATTGAGATATGACTTATACATTATAAAACTGATTCACTATAAGTATATTATTCAATAATTTTTAATAAATTTATGTGTATTATTAATTTTTAATAAATTTAAGTGTATTATTCAATGATTTTTAATAAATTTATGAAGTTGTGTGACCATCACCAAATCCAGTTTTAAAACATTCCCACAACTCCTAAAAGTTCCTTTATTTAAATCCAGTGAATCCTCACTCTAGTACCAGCCCTATGTAATCATTTATATACTTTTATGATAAGAAAATCATTTTTAAAATACATACCAGTTTTATCAAGTTCCACTTGTTCAGCATGAGTAGAAATTTGGGACCATATTTCATTCTGGACCTTTTTCAGAAATTTTTGACTGTAAGTTCCCAAGTCTGCATAGGAATTCAGCATGGAAATTGCCTGTCCCGGAGGATAAGACACTATTTCTTCAAGCTGGGTATTGTTAGACCCTTGGATGCTAACAGCAAACACAGTTGTATCCTCCAGACGAAGGTTCAGTGCGGCCTCACGCACCTCATCATCGGATGGTCTATGGGTGACCAGGACTGCGATCTGAGGCACCCCTTGTGCCCTTCTGCTGCCACTTGACTCTGAGAAGCTGTCTCTTCTCATCTGTTCGATGGCAGCGCCAAAATTGGATTTCCCAGCCCGGAGAGAAAGCTTCTGTATTTGCTGCTGAAATTCAGCTTGAGTTGTACTGGATTTTAGAAAAGAAATGGTCTTGGCACTATCGCTGTAACTCATTAGTCCAAGCCGTGTGCAGTTGTCCTTCACATCCATGGAGCTGGTGACAGTCTCCAGGAAGCTCTGGAGGTTTCTTAAATTTTGTCTGGTCTCAAGGGCCTCATCCACCAGGAACACAAGGTCAACAAGTGAATCTTTCTGACAAGTTGTGGGGAAGGGAGCTATGAAGAGAAAAAAAGTATGAGGATTAGCATAAATCACTGGCTCAGGGTTAGAAAGGCACTTTAGAGATTGTGAAAATGCATTAGTAAAAACAGAGGCAGTCATCACAGATGTATTCAGCATTGTTTTCTTTGAGTAAAAAAAAGATCAAAATTCTGAACAAGATTTACAAGATCATTGACTTCAGAAGCCTTTCATATGCCACTCCCTCCATCTGAAGAATGCTTGCCTATTTTCCTACCACATCTCACTACCAATAAGAACAACCAGAGGTAGGAACAAGTAAGAAGCTTAGAGTAGTCGGAGCCTAAGAGTGAGTGGAAACAATGGTGGCCGAAGTCAGGAGGCAGAACCCAGGTCACCTGGGAGTCACATGATCTAATTTAAATCTTTTAAATATCACTCCAGTTGCTAAGGGGAAATAATGAATTTAGAGATAACAACTAAGAAACAGTTATCCTAGTCCAGGAAAGAGATAGATTCTTGGACAAGTATTATAGGAGCTAAAATTGAACAATAGAGTAGTTTTGATGCATGATTTAGAGAGAGAACAAAAATCTTGATAAATTTGATGCAAATGTTGAGAACAAGAAAAAGGAAGTGAAAACTCATGATTTTTTTGGCCTGAACAACTGAGTGAATGGTGATCGCCTTTTTCTGAGATAGGGAGCATAATTGGAAGAAGTTATAAGGTGGATCAAGAGTTCCATTTTGGACATGGTAAGACTAAGAAGCTATTGGGCTCCCAACAGAAGATGTCAAGTGCGCAGTTGGTTATACAAATCTGGAGTCTAAGGGACAGTACACCATATACACATAAAATACCTACTCTATAGCAACTATGGAAAGTGTATCCAAGAGATACACTCAATCTTGCTGAAAACTACCCATGAGGATTGTGAGTTCTTAGAAGGCAGAGGCATGTCTTATTCATCTCTATCCCTTCAATACCTGGTACGAACCAAAAATACTTGTGGAATTAAATATAATTACCATATATCTACCAATATACACTGAATCCCATACAGTTGGCTAAAACAGACTCCCAGCATGACCTGTTTAGGTTAGTATTTATTCACAGTCGTTCACTATTAATAAGAAATTGTGTGCCGAATGCCATGTAAGTCACCTCACTCATAAGGCAAGCACCATTATCCCCAATTTATAGGTAAGAAAATTGAATCTCACAGTCAAGTAACTACTCAAGGTCCCACATGGTCAAGCCAAACCGCCCTGACTCCAAAGCTCTCGCTCTTAACTTCCAAAAGCCCAGAACAGGCTCCCCCCAGCATTACCTCATACCACTGCTACAAGTAAGTTAGAGAAAGTGAGACAAGCATGATCAACATAAAGCCCCCTAAGAAGGCATTAAAGCCCTTATGTTCTAGAGAACTTAAGCTAAGCAGCCATCTAGAAGACCAGAAGATCTCCAAGATCCTGAAAGTGAAGGGCCACAGGGTGTTTCTTCTCCAGGAGGAGCAGCACATATGTCCTAAGAACTTGCTATGGCATCTGCATTTCCATATATCTACAAATCTACTCTTAATCCTATATATTTGGTTAAAAAAACTCCCAGTATGACCTGTTTAGGTTAGTGTTGCCCCTGAGGAACAGTGGGGGCGGGGGGCTTTCTCCTCATTCTCCCCACCGTTCACTGCTCCTCCAAGTGGAGAGAATGAAGAGAAAGCTTCCACCGCCAGTTCCTCAGGGGCAACACTAACTGTAGCTGAGCCTGGTAGATGCTTGCTAAACTCTATTCCCTGATTCCCTCTCCTTGGTCATAGAGCTGGACCTGACCTCCCAACTGCCCTTGCAGTTAGGTATGACCATGCAACTAACATCTGACCAGTGAAATGTGAGAAAATATAGTTTCTCTTCCAGGATCAGCCCATAAAACCCTCATGTGAGTCATCTTCCACCATTTTTCCCTTCTATCAGTCATCTGTATGCCAATTCCTGGGGCACCTTGCAAGTCATATTTGAAGATGGTAGAGTCATAGAGTCATCACCAGCCTAGATACCTAAACAGAGGAAAGACAACTGATTGCCCTAAACCCTGGCCCTATAATGTTACAAGGCAAATACAGTACTTATTATTTAGGAAAACTGTTTATTTAAAGCCTAGCCTGGTCTGACTTAAAAAAAAAAAATGGTCCATAGCTCTAGCCATAGAATTAGAAAGGATAGAGCAAGAAGGAAATTTCGAGATCATCCTAATTGACAGTTCTTACAAATGAGTATGCCAGGGCAAGGCCCAGAGATAGAACATCATTTCTCTAAGACAGGGGTCCTCAAATTTTTTAAACAGGGGGCCAGTTTACTGTCCCTCAGACCATTGGAGGGCCGGACTGTGGGCCCCAAGATGAGTCGGGTGCTAAGCCGGACAGGCAGTGACGACAAAAACACCCAGTGGGCCAGATAAATGTCCTTGGCAGCCTGCATGTGGCCCGCAGGCCATAGTTTGAGGAAGCCTGCTCTAAGACCATAAAGTCAACTAGTGATGGCTTCCTTTGAGCTTGGGTTCAGGCTACTTTGTGCCATACCATGTGGTTTCATGGGTCATAGTAGTAGAGAGCATGTGCTAGAATGTCCCACCATCACCAACTGATTACAGAAGCAGCCAGGAATATCTATCACACTGGAAATTCTTTCTACCTTCCTCCAGAGATAATAGCTGGATCCACCATCAGCACATTAATGATCACTTAGAACTCAACTAAGATACAAATAAAGCATTTTTTAAATGAGAAGTTGTGAGTTAATTGGGCATAGTTAGTCCTTCTTTTGACCCAGGGGATCAAGAGTGAAAACTAATGAGAAAAAGGTCCTCTGCATTTCTTCCTGAACTACCTAGACTTCCCAGGGACTGAAAGAAAGGCCAATTTGGCACCTACTGGGTACTGGGTTAAGGATAATAGAAACTGGCTTTCTGGCCTGGGAATCAGAATTCTCCCAAAGGAAATCAGCTGCAACAGCTGGGTTAAGTGCTGCTTTTGAGTACCTTTGCACACAACAGACATCAACATGGATGATGGCACCTTGGAAGAAGGATTTATACAGCCACATGAGATACTCTTGGGAGTAATCAGAAAATTAGAGAGAATTTCATGCTAAAGGTGTGATAGCTCGGCTCGG